>RJWH01002808.1:0-200140 GCA_004363575.1 Solenodon paradoxus
CAAGTCAGTCTGAGGTCAGTGAGCAAGTCTGCCTAAAGTTGAGAAAGCTGGATTCTAGTCTTCTGCCTGAACTAGGAATGTGAGCTTGACCCTGTTCAGCAATTTCGGAACCATTTCTTAATCAATGAAATGGGAATGATGTTCATCTTGCATGCTTTCAAGGTTTACTGTGGCCGGTCAATCAGCAAAATGCTACTGAAATGCAATGTGCTTCTCAGGCATGGCATCTAAACGTGACGTCATTTAGAGACGGTGAGCTAAAAATGCACATCATAATTTGATTATATCCTCTTCTCTACTGCATGTGCTGAATCGATCCATTCATTTTCTTATCCTTTATCACTGTCTTTAGTGAACTTTCCATCTCATTTGAGATTGGGAGAAGATAGTTACCTTGCTGTGTGGGATAAGGAAAGGGTGTGAGGTAGTAACTGCAATGTGTAGATTTTCATCCCTCTCCCCATCTTCAGCATCTGCCTGCACCCCCTTCGCCATGCTGAACCTACACACTGGCGTTTGGCTGGGTGCATTTGTCCCTCTGTAGGCCCTCAGTTTGTCACTGTCCCCATTCTTTGAAAGTCAATTTCCATTATTCTACTCTTACTATCATTTCCAAGAATGTGTTTGTATCTCACATTTGTGTCTTCTGTTCTGTTCTTTATATTTTTGCTGCTTAATAACTTTTCTACTTGTTTTCAATTCATTTACTCTGTTTAGTTGGGTTTCAGGAGATAGAAGAAATGAAGAGAAGGAATAAAATGTTCAATTGGTACATTAGATCAGAAGTTCCCTGTAGCATATTTTTAAAAATAACAGCTTTGAAAAGTATGAATTCGTAGGTTCATTTTACATCTAAAGATACTGAGTCTCAGATATTTGGTAAATTGTTTAAGAGCGCACAGTTACGTACTGGAGCTGTGACTGAGACCGATGTTTAATCGAGTCCTAGGCCCATGCCTTCACCAGTGTAGACTCTTACCTGCAGGAGTTAGTAGGCAGAGGTCAGATGACTACTGTCAGGGATGGTCCTAGGAAGACACGTGACTCAGGTCATGTGTAGTCTAACAACCCTATGGTGTCTTCCAATGCTGGGTGTAATGTTTGCCTTTGCTTTGTCTGATAATTACAAATGGTTTCCCCCCAATGAGTCTATATTTAGACTATTTATCTGTAAACATAATATACTTTAGGGGGAAATGATGTGGAATCAATCAAAGGGATAATTTTAAGCAAAGATACTTGATTTATTTTAATTTAGTTGCATCATTAAACAGTAATCAATTAAAGCCCTGGGGGAAGGGACAGAAAGCAATACTAGGTACGTAATTATAAATTCATCTACAGAGGCAATCAGCTCATGGCACACCCTCAGAGAAGAAAACATGTATTTAGGTGACTCCTCTGTGAAGCCTTCTCTTAAATGCTCTGTGCTCTACCCTCTGACACACAACATTGGGACAAATGCACTCAAGGAATGAGTTATATACCCTTTATTTTAAGATTCAGGCTTGACAGACATTATTTGGACATGTGATTATCTTGCCTACATTAAAGTGATGCAGTGCAAAATATAAGATGTGATACTGGAAGCAACCCAGAAAAAAAGCTGGTGACTTTATAAAAATGGTCACAGAGTCCAGTACTGAAAGGTTGAGTATTATATCCTTCCGGAGCCACACATGTACACAGCTTTTACTTGGTCACTCATACACTACCAAGAATAGATTCATCAATTAAAAACTGCTACCTCTGAATTAGGGGAGCAGAAAAATAAAGAATAAGAAAAATACAAAGTCTGAAACTTCTGATCTGTATCTTCAAGTATATTACAATAAATTTGGAAGTTAACCCAAATCAGTGAGAAAAACGTAGTTCAGGACCATACAAATGTGTGCTTAACTTGGGGAAATTCAAATTATTCAAGTCCTTAAAGGCAAATTAAGGAGCTTATTAGGCTTTTCTTATTATTTTTCTTATATGTATATATGTTTATTATAGAAATAATTAAGAACATATAAGCTGAGAAAAAAGCTGAAATAATATAATCCTTAAATCCCAGTGAACAGTTAATATATTGATAAATAGTTCTGTCTTTATCCATAACTCTGGAGTTATTTTACAACAGCATTATTCACCTACAATAGGATTCTGAACATTTTCAATGCTAATAAATGTGCAGTAGAAACATTTCAAGATCAGAAAAGGAAGAGAAAAAATGTGGGGCAGAGAGACCATGCTGTTACTCTGATAGATGTGCTTCTGCTGGGTTCTGAAGAGTAAACAGAATTTAGATAATCAGGGGATGAGACCCTCCAGGAAGCACAACAATGTGGAAAACTTCAGGGCAGGAAAAGGAGCATGGTCCTGTGGGGAGACCTCTCAGTGGGGAGAGAGCTGGCTTCCTGTGGAGAGAGGTGAGTATGTCCAGATAGAAGAGAAGGTTTGGACAACTTTTTAAAAGCACTTCTTTAGAAATCAAACAAGTAGGAATGGTCTTTAATGGCAGCCACAGTCAAGTGGGGGATGCCTTTCCCATAAAGGGAGCAGTTAGAAGTATTGTGCAATAGTGAAAGGAGAGATTTTCTACTTAGGCTCTGATTTGGTTGAGACTTTAAGGTTAAGTAACAGAGAAAGTTAAAAGTACTAGTTAAAATGTGGGCAGACTAGTTCCAAGGATATAAGCCACCTCCCAGAACTAAAGAGCTGGAATGCAACTGGACCACACTTGAGACTAGAACTTGCAGCTGGAAGGGTCCAAGGAAGCTCTCCTCCTTTATTTCCACTCCATTGCTCATCTCTGCTTCCCTTGCAGGCCCCTCTGGTCCTTCTCTGCAGGTTAGTTTGCTGGGTTGTTAGTTCCCACAGTGAGTTCCAGGTCTATTTGTTAATTTATGATGATGAACATCTTAAATCTATAAAATGTTTGATGACATATTCCTTTAAACATATATTTTTTAAGTTTCTCTTACTGTCTTCTCTTTAATTTCTGCATCTAGTCCCCACCCACCAATAAGGAAAGCTAACTTGTTTGGGTCAGTTCAAGTCAAGTCTACCCTTGGTCTAAACAACTACAGGTTGGGAGAGAGGGGATGGGGTGATATAGTACTAATGGACCCTGGAATTCTAATCCAGAGAACAAGAAAATGGAATCGTCTGGGAGGGCTCTTCAAATGGTCCCTGGAGCATCTTCTCTTAAGAAATTAGTAGATCTCTTATGTATTGGGCTAAAAAAAAAAAAAAATCAAGATTCCGCAAGAGCCCAAAATGACTTTGAGTGTTATAACCAAAGTGATACGTTTTCTCAACAGAAGCAACTCTAGACATATAATGAACTTGCAAGCCACTGAATAGCCACTTGGAAAGGTCACATCGTCCTCAGGTGACAATCTGAGCCTGAAATACAACACAAGTGCAGGAGGAAAAAGAAAACAAAAATAAATACATACCTAATACCACTAAGTATGTAACATGAAATGATCTGCAATGAAAAGGATCAACACTATCACATATACTAAAGACAGGTGACACTGGGTATATGTTGATATGCAAAATACTGCTTTTGTATGATGGCTTTGTTTTCTTGGTTAAATCTAACTAAAGCATTTGCAGTATCCTGTGGGTTTGGGTGTGGTGGTAGAAGCCTAGTGTGAGTCACACTGATGACCAATTGTGGTTTCTTTTTCTCTATAGCAAGAAATATGGCTTGCTCAGCAATCAGCCCAGTGTAAGTACATTCTGGATATGCTACAGGAACAGTTATTAATAGGTAAAGGACATGGGAGAGAGGAAATGAAGATAAGACCTAAGGAAAATTTAGATTATTATTTTTTAAGTACAACGATAGATAAGGATATATAGAAAGGATAATGATTAACTTGAAAACTAGCACAAGAATGTAGTTGATTCCTATGAATCACATTGTCTTAGTAAACTCAAGAGAGAAACAACACATGCAAAGATTAATCTGACTTTGTGCAACGTTTGAAGCAAGATGTTTGCTGTGGAGAGAACTAGGCTTCTAACAATTTCTATATAGGACATTAACTCAATAAATTGTGTGTGTGAGTGGAAGAAGAATGGGTGTTAGAGGAAAGAAACTAGATTTTAAGAGTATGACTTGATGTCCAGAGATACACCTGCAGCCAAAATGGTTAATAATTTGACTCACTTTCCTGTGTTGCCTCAGGGTCTGAGGGGCCATAATGAACATGTCACTAACCCAGTATTGGGAACACTATAGGATTCTGGGTTTGATGTATGCATTACCATGAACACATTGTCCCAGACTTGATTTCTTAGTTGCCTAGCAAGTGCTGGAGTTGTTTCAAATGATCAGTCATTCTACCACCACAGACACAAATGAAACAAAGATTTCAGTATATTCATGTTTCCTAAAATCACCCATTTTAGGGATAACCACATAAAGTGAACTCTGGTGGCCAGTTTGGTTAGATGTGTGGGATTGGAGCTGGGCTTTCATGGAGTGTGGAATACAGCTCAGTTATGGATTACCCTCTGATCTAGAGAATGTCTAGGATGCTGACTGAATGAAAGCAGATCAAAAACACTCATCAACTTGGTAGGAGGCTGTTTCTGACCTGGGAGGCAGCCAAAAATGGTTTGCTTCTCCAGAGTGTACTCTGGGGTTTATGTCTTTAAATGAATAGTAATAACAAATTCAATGTAATAATTGCAACCAGCAATTTATGTATAAATATCACATATGAGACACAGTGCTAAATACTTTAATACATTCAGTCTTCAGAATAACCCAGGAAGTAGGTGTTTATTTTTTTATGTCCACAGATAACAGACACAGGGACTGAGGATCATGGTGATAAAGTAACTTACTTAAGGTTGGATAGCAAGTGGCAGAGCTGAGATATGAACACATTTGGGTGGATCTAGAGCTCTAAATGCTTTACCCACTATGCTGTATGGTCAAAACATGTTGGCCTCCAGCAAGTAGAAGTGATTTTCATATTGCTTACTTGGTTTTATTCTTTACTTCTTCGTAGGCATTCTCGTTCAAATATTTGTTTTTATAATAGTTTCAGATTTACAGAAAAGTTGCAAAGATAGAGACTTCCCATAGAGTCTGCATTCAGTTTCCACATTGTTAACATTGGGTGTTACCATGATACCTTTGTCACATCTTATGAACCAACTATGTTGCTATTAAACCATCCCCACACTTTACCATAATTTCTTTAGCTTATTCTGATGTCCTTTTTTGGTTTCAGAATCCCAACAAGGATGTCATATTACATGTAGTCACCATATCTCATTAGAATCATTTGTGCTGTGACAGTTTGTCAGAGCTTCCTTGTATTTGAGGAATACTGCTCACGCATTTGAAGATTGTCCCTCACTTTGAGTTTGATAATGCTTTTCTAGACTGGGGTTTGGGATCTGGGGGAGGAAGAACCACAGAATTGAAAGGTTAGTCTTCTAACATCATATCAAGATTTCATACTAGCATCACAATTTCCTCTAATGATGCTAATCTTGATCACCGGGCTGTGATAGTGTGTGGTGTAATTATCTACTGTGAAGTTAATTTTTCACACTTCCCCATACTCTTCAGAAGCAAGCACTACACAGCTCACAGTAAAGCATTAGAGTCGAGTTTTATCGATACGAGGAGAGAGTAGCTTCACAAATTGTTGGAATGTTTCAGTATGGGATATTTATCTTTTCCTCTCTGATTATTTATGTATTCAAATCATTTTATTCACATCAGTATGGGCCATGAATATTTATTTTATACTTTGGGGTATACCCAAAACTAAATTATTTATTTCATTGCCCAAATTGTTCCAGCTTTTGGTTTTCAGTTCAATTCCTATTTCCATTTGACATTATCTCCCTTAACTTTCTGGTATTTCTTTCTGGTATTATAATATCCTTTAGCTATATCTTATGTATTCCCTGCTGAAATACTAGAATTAGCCATTTCCTTAAGGATTTTGATTCATTTTGTTAAAAAAAAAAAAATGGTTCTAGAAACGAATTTCTGAGTGCTAGGGGTGACAGCATATCTATTTTGCTTTTATTTGCTATTTTTTTAACCATACATCCAAATATAAATTCAAGATTTTTGTTTTGTTTTGCTTTAATATTTCATCATTGTAAGGATGTAGTTCCATTATCATATGATTTTCAAAGTTTCTCTTGCAAAGATCATTATATTTCATTCTTTTTCTCTCTGAAGCAGGTATCTCTTTTCTCTGGATCCTTAACTATTTTTTACTTTTCCTTACTTTGATTTCACTTTTTAATCTCCATTGAGATTTGCTGAGTTTTTTTTGTTTTTGTTTTTGTTTTACTCTGTGGGTTGATGGAAATTTGAGGACTTACTTCAGATTTGGAAATTTGGGGATTTATTTCTTCAAATATTATTTCTGCTTTTTCTCTCTTCTCTTCATGGGATTAAACATAATTTATATGACAGACATTTTGCATATATTGGACCTTACTCTTATGATTAGCTGTGATTGTGTGTGATTCTGTAGGCTTCTGTAGGTGTATGTTCTTTTAGTTCTCTGCACTTTTCTTTGCATATTTTTTGGTTCTATTTCATATTTCATTAAGTCTGTCTTCTCCCCTGAAGATTATTCTTTTAATCCTGTAATGATATGAAATCATTATTCAATAATTTTACTTTTCAATTTTAGACTATCCATTTGATTCTTTTGTAAGATTTAATTCTGTCATGAAATACTCAATATTTCTTCCATTTCTAACTTTTCTATTGCTTTATATATATTTAAGCAAGTTTAACATACCTAAAAATCGTTTTAAAATTATTGTATCTATACACTTACATCTACATTAAGCTTGAAGTGCATTTATACTGATGCCTCCATCTCCAATCCTTAGCATAAGTTTCATTCTAGCTATCTTACTATAACTTTCTACTCTAAAAGTAAGAAATGAGATCCCACCATCTGTGACTATTTACTTATACATTCAATCCCAGTATGTATACAGCACAATCTTCACTCTAGTGAGAAATAACTTTATCAAATATAGTAGTGTCTATGTGAATTTCTCTTTATCTTCAGTCTTGTAATCTCTCTCAAAATTCTGTTCTCCCAAGTTACCTAACTCTTCTTAAACTTTTCTTATTATAAAAACAACATAGTTTTGTTTTTGAATATTGTAGTCCTCCCTCATTTGTGATTTCACTTTTCCCAGTTTTGTTTAGCCACAGTCAATGCAGATGATATAAATCAAACATTTGGAGACTGAGATGAAGGGAGGGGGAAAGAGAGACTATATTCACATAACTTACTACTGTAATAAAAGTACTTATTGTGCTTAATTTATAAATTAAACTTTAACATAGGTATGCATACACAGGAGAAACCAGAGTATATATTGAATTTTGAACTCTTAATATTTGATTCTCTCACTCTTTCCTCCCCTCTCTATATGGACATGTATATCTTTAAATCAATATAGATATCTTTTGATATATGTTTATCTCTCTACATGCAGTTCTCTCCATATATCTATCTCTGTATATATCTATGTAAGTATCAAAGGGGTAATGTATTAACGATGATGATGCAGAAGATTTAGAAATGCTTCTATAAACAATTCTGAACCTTCATTTTTAAAAAAAGTGGGAATAGAAAAGAATTCTAGTACATTTCATTGGCACTGAAATAGTTCCAACATATTTTTCTCTGGTGCTCTATCTTCCTATAACAACAGAACTTGTGTTCTTATGTTGGTAGATGTCAGACTGCCCTCATATTTTAACAGGACCTGAATAGCAATCACTTCAAGACTGATCTCTCTAGAGAATTCTGTAAGGGCAACTATTCTACTTAGTTAACTAAAATGAATCCCTAAGCTATAGATACCAAAATATCAGGTAGCAAGGATATCATTTTTCTATAGGATTTAGGGTCCTGATAGTATGTGCTGTCCATAGGTTAGGACTATCCACTAACCCAAAGAAGTGGACTATGGAGAAAACCCTCATAAAGCCAACTTATTTTTAACTCAGACATGTTTTTTTTTTTTTTTTTCAATATGCTTAAAACATATAGGAGTGTTTGGTTGAGACTTTAAATTTCTATTCCACAGAGCACAGAAGAGGCTACCATGACTTCCATAATTTTAGGGACAGGACATAATGCTTAATCACCTTGATCACAAGTATGGATTCCTACCACTCAAGCACCATGAACTTAACTTTCTAGTAAATCTTGCCTTTTCATAAACCCTCATTGATTAAGCGTTATTTTCCTCTTCTCCAGATGAGTAGTTTCAGAAGCAGAAATCATGCTTGGCATGGATGAAGTAGGGCATACAGGCAAGACATAGACTGAATAACCAAAGATGAAAATGCTCACAAGAAGACAGGAGCCAGCTCTTAGACCCAGTGTGTCTAGAGAAGAAGTGTGGTCAGAAGTTTTAGTAATAATCTCCCTAGGTGCTGTAGTAGAGAGAAGAATAGGAACCTGAGACGGCATAGAGAATGTTTTAGTGGTAAAAAGGGTGCCTGTAATTTATGAATGTTTAATTTAGAAACAAACCTTGGAATTAGAAAAAAGCTAGTATAAAATATTGAGAGCTGTGAGTTTAAGAGACCCACAGAAGGAAAAGTTTCCTTAGTGTCGATGAAGACCATGAATCATTTCATGGGGCTGGGGGTCGGGGAACTTGAAAGAACTGGGCTGCTTAGAGTATCCTTATTCGTATACCAAAACAGAATGGTTTGAGCCTATTGATCAGAAAATAAAGGAGAAATTTCAACTGCTCTGCATAGCTCCAATTGGGTACACTCTGACATAACATAACCCAAGGTATTTGGGGAAGTCTCAGGAATTCTCTGAAGGAGGTCAATGGCTTTTCTAAACCAAGAGAAGCAATTGAGGTACATGGGAGAGTAAAGCCATGGTTACAGCTGTGCATTTTGTATGGTACATAAAAACATCAAGATAAGGGTCTCAACTTCCTGTTAGCCAAGCTTTGTGCTCTGCCTGAGATTTCATCTACTCAGATAAAGTGATTTTTTTCCAGTTTTCACCCAAGGGAGAAGGTTTTCTTAACTATGCTTTAAAACTTTACAAAATGTAGTGGTGACTTAGGGATCCAGTCATCTTTCTCCAAGATGCAGTCATACTTCTCACCCTATGAATCCTGTATATGAGGCCAACCATTAAATTTACTTACATGGACACAATATTATATACTGCTTACATTATTATATTTTCCCTAAATAATCAAATCTATTTATTTGACAAGACATTATTTTTATCAAAAAAGAATGTCAATTAGCAAAAAATTGAAATTTGTATTTAATGAGAAAATAAACTGTTTCTATTGAAATTTTTTAAAGTTATTAATTTGGAGAGATACCTTTACCCTAAATCTCAAGAATTTCTACTGTCTGAAGTTCTTCATCTGCTTAATATTCCATTATGGATTTTCCTTTGGTTATTGATTCTACAATGTGCCACCAGGGGAAGTTATCTGTAAGATGCATCCCCAAAAGTTGAATTGGTTTACTCATATACTAGGGTAATTAAAAAAGGAACATTGGAATGCTGGAAAGTCACATTATAGAATGATAATATAAATTTGTGGTTATATTGAGCATTCTGGAGTTTAAAAATCTCTGAGTATTTGTGTGAAAACACTAGCTGAGTCAACTTGGGCAAACTACCTTCTTGTACCTCAGTTTCTCATTTGTGAAGTAGAACTTATATGACTGCTATGAAACTTAACTAAGGAAAAAATGCAAAGCATTTAGGCTTGTACTTAGTATGGTAAACATAGTAATAAAAATACATTAGTCTTAGTATAATTAGACAAAATTGCCCAAGCATTCAGCTTCTTTTTAAGCTTACTCTTTGTTCACTCCTATTAAACTGTGACATTTACATAGTGCTAGATGCTCATTTTTATACGTAAAAGAAAGGAAATTTATTTACTTCATAAAACTGTAATAAAATCCTGTTTTTTGTTATTTTATGTTTTGAATTTCAGTAGCTGAAAGTTTATAAAAACATAAGTGATGCTTAAATGAAAAGATGCTTATTTTCACTGATAATAAAGAAATGTAAGTAAAAATGACAACTTGGCTACTTTCTACCTCATAGAACTGACAAAAATCAAGCAGTTTGATAATAACTTGTTGATGAGAATGTAGAGAAACAGGGAATTGATGATCAATATCTATCAAAATTAAAATTTAACTATCCTTTGATCCAACAATAATTTTAGAAATGTAATTACCAACATATATGCACATGTATAAAAGTCTCTGAGCAATGCTATTGTTTTACATAAAAGTTGCTGTTAATAATAAATTTTGGAAATAATTTAAATTTCTATCAATGGAGCATTCATTAACTAGATTGAATTATATACAATCACAAACAATAATGAAGATGCTTTTTCTTTATTACTATGGTATAACCTTGTTATTTACAAGGTATAGGCAGTAAAAGGCAAAGTATAGAGAAATGCAAAAAATGTTGTGATTTGGCTAAAATGGGAGAAAAAGGAAAACATATGTATATATTTTTATAGAGATCAAATATCCATGGAAGACATGCAGAAACCACTGCCTTTGTTGTCTGTTAGAAGAGGAAGAAGATACATAGAGGACAAGGTAAGAGGAAGAGATTTTACTTAACATTTTTACCTTTTTTGAATATTACTATTCACCTATATTAAATATGCAAATATAATGCATATTTTTAAAAGAAATAATTTAAAATGCAGATGACCCTTACTTATTTCCAAAATAAGACCCTTACTTATTTTGGTGGCAGTTTTAAACATAGACTTTGATGAAATAATGAGAAAAGATCTCAGTTTTTTCTTGGGGCTTAAGGCACTTACATATTGAAATTTTCCAATGTAATGTAAAAGTAAAATTTTCTTACTATTTAAGAAACTTCCTCATGAATATTGTTGGTATGAGTTGAAAAACTTTTCAACATTGACATGAAAAAAAAATGAGTATTCTCCACACACAATGTTCTTAAAAATGTTAGGAATCAATGAACATTATTTGTGAAGTTAATGTCAGTAACTTCAAATTCATCCACCTGCCAAGAATCAGTTGTTCCTGAGTGTCAGGATGGAGAATCTGTCCATTGCCCCAGAATCACTCTCTCTGCCCTGATGCTAGAATCTGAGTCTGCACCACTTTTATATTCAAAGTTTCAGCCTTACATACATGAAAAGGCAAAACATAGGCCATCTTAGAGAAGGATTCTGATCTAATTTGGCTGCGACCCTATTCAGGATCCAGTTGAAGCTGAGCCCACACTGCTGATCTGTTGCCAGGCAGCACTGCCCCAGACTGGAGAACTGGCTGTCCCTCCCTCTGCTCTCTGTAGATATCTAATTTGGAGTCCTGCAGCCAGTTGTGAGCCCTTCCCCTTGCTGGCCACAGCCACCGCTGATTCAAATTTGTACATGACAGTTTTCCTTGTAAATTTACATTTGAAAATATTTCCAACTGCTGCTCAACCTTTCATTCATTTCACATTTCTTTTCCTGATTTTTCTTTCCTCTTACATTTCTATTTTAATCTCATCCTTGCCAAATCCAACAAAATATTTTAATATCAGAGGGTCAGCAGCAATAACTAAAGATAAATGAAGATTTTGTTTTATTAATTTGCCAAGCAAAATTACTCTGTCTGGCATGCTAAGGAAAGATTTGGAGAAAAGATGGTTAATGCTTGTGTTTAATATAGGTTTTTGAGCCTAAAATCAGAATAATTTATTTTAGTACAAAGTAAGGATGGACAAGTATTTGTGAATATTTGATTTTCCACTACTAAAGATTGTATTCATTGATAGCTACTATCAGGAACTTAACATGATTGATCTTATTTTAAGCCAACCTGTAAGGCAGGTCTTATAGTCACTATCATATGAGGAAAGAGGATCAGAAAGGCCAAGTCACAGAGCTAGCATATGATGGGGTGTGGCTTTAAATAGAGAGTAATAACTATTATAGAATGTTTACTATGTACCAGTCTCAGTGGGAAGAACATAGTAAATTTAACAGGTCAGTACATTCCTATTATCCTCTTACAGGTAAATAGGGAACGTGGGTCAGAGGTGGATAAAGTTGGGAACCAAAGTCTGTTTTATTGTCAAACTACTGTGCCTTCTACATGGCTGTATACCTGAATTAAAAGGAAATTGACATTTCTAAGATTAAGTTGTAGTTATTGAGAGAAACCAGGATTTTAGGAAATGATGATAGGGAAAGCAGAGGGAATAAAGTCATCTAAGTTTATCTGTTATGAGTCAAGTTGAAAAGTCTTTAAAATAACCTGAAATAGAAGCAATTTCTTAACTAAGCACAGAGGGTCAATTAATATTTGAAAGAGGAATCTAAATAGCAGTAGCCCAGTCTTAGAGAAACTAGTGGAATTGATGGTAAGCATCTGTTTCTGATTTCTATTAGGACAGAAACAGACAGGGTTTAAGTCACAATGAGAGATACTTCACTACCCTAAAGGAAAGATTTTCTGATGTGAAGCTTGCTTTGGAATTAGAAGTTACCAAGGAGATCAATCTCTAAACCTAGAAAATTTAAAATATAGCTTTAGATCAGTCCAGGATAGCTTGCATCTTATCCTTCCTCAGCCCAGTGAGATGGAGTCCAACGATCTGAGATCTTATCCAAAATCATGATTCCATAGTCCCTCATTTCCAATCAACTCAGTGTGATTGTATTTAAGCTTCCTTTCACTATCTACATAGCAACATTTGTTTCTTCCACTTTTCTCATCATATCTCCACTCAAAAAAAAAAAAAAAGAAAAAAAGAAGTTTGTATTTGGAAACAAAAATAGCAAAATATATGTCATTTGGTTTCACCTCCTATTATTTCCCCATAATGCCTCAACAGAAATGTCTCCCTCAGGTGAAGAAGTTTTAAATCTCCTCCCCCCATGGAACATGAAGACTGATATCCAGGTATTTCTGATATTTCTGCTTATATGGCCCCTCTTTTTTCTCTACAATGTCTGTTCTGTATTTGATATCTCACTCTAGTCAAAGCGTCTTTGAAAATCATCCTCCGCTCAGAATCTCTATGTATTTAAGATATGAATCACAAAATTTAGTATGTAGCTATATTGTGTGTTTTTAACATTATATAATATCCCTATTGTCAACTAGATTGTAAAGTCTTCAAGAAACATTGCCCCAATGTTTTTCTTAATCCTCCAAATTGCAGAATGTATAGTCAGAATGCAAATATTATTTGTTTTTAATCACAAATAATTTTGTGGACTTATTTTCACCCTTTAGTTTACTCTTAAAAGAGATGAGAAAATTACAGTTCTCATAACTTTGATCAAAAATACAAATTATGTTGGACTTACATCATTTAGGTTCAGAAAAAGTACAACCCAACACTTTGCACTGATGGAAACTGGAATTGAGATACCCTTGACAGTCAGGAAATGAGGCTGCTTCTGTCTTCCCTACTTCTACTTTCTAATCCCCTATTTCAAGATAAGAATCCATTCTGTGTCATTCAGTTTTCTGAATTTTAAGTGTGGAAACATACCATATTTTGAAGTAAAAAGGGAAAGGAGAACTAACATAGGTTGTACATCTATCTGTTCTATACTTGTTTTATAGACATAAGTTCACAAAAACCCTGTACTGTGGAAATTAAATTTCATAAATATTGGATAATGTGCACAGGTCGATGAATAGAAGAATAAGGATTTCAACACTTTCTACTCTTTCTGAACCATGATAATGGTTAACCTGATTTGCAAACACAACAAAGATTGAAATGGAATATGCTTATGCACACTCTATTAGAACAATTTGCATTTTCTTCTGAAATAAAAACATTTTTTGTTTTTATAGAAGATAAACAAATTCATTATGTAGTCAGTCAACATCATCATAGTATACACAGAATAAAAATTAGATTTGCTCAATGAATTTATACTACCAGGCTAGTCTGAATTCAGAGACATTGATATAAAGAAATAATTTCTCTTCATTTTCAAAATTTGGGGAATTTATAATGAGTCATAAACTATTCTAATTGGTTGGAAAATTAGAGATATACTAGTTGTGATTAAAAGAAGAGAAAAAGATTTTAAGAAAGTAAAGGTCTGAGATACTACCTCCCAGACTGACCAGTGTAGAGTGTTTTTGCATGAAGCTGAGTCATTTAGATTACCAAGATGTTCAAATTCATCGCATTTCTTCCCTAACTTCATCTTTAGACTTCATAATTTCTATCCATGACCTTGAATGATCAGAATAAAAGCATCACTATTAATCTTCTTCCGCAAAATTTAAAGTCAGAAAATTTCTAAATTCCTAACACATCTTACATCCTCTCTTTCTTTCCCATTTCCAGATATATAAATTTACATCATAACATTAGCTTCCTTATAACCATACTTCTGCAAGTTCCTGGCAGGAACTCTCCAGGGTGACATCACCTCACTCCAATCCAACCACTCATTAATCTTCTTGAACACTGGCAGAATTACCCTTATTGTATAGAATGAAACGCCAGCTCCAACTACATCTCTAGCTTCATTCTTTTCTCCTCAACTCCTGCCATTCCTAACTAATCTAGTCAGTCTTATTTAAAAGTCTCAATCATGGCAATTATTTCCTCCTTTATTTCATAAATATTTACTGAGCTCCTATTGTGTGATAATCCCTAAACAAAAAAAGTGACCATACATTGCCTCTGCTCACAAATAAGGGAAATTGGCATTACGTAGATTTTGGATCTTTTCATAGATTGTAGTGGGTATTATAATATAGGTATATGGCAAGCAGAGAGAGAACACTGAATGGAGAGTTATTAGCTCTCACTTGAGGGAAGTCAGGATCAGAGAAAGTCCTATATAAGAGAAAAATATTATTATTAAAATCAAAAAATGGGCAGGAGATCTGAATAGACATTTCTTCAAAGAATATATATAAATGACAACAAACAGATTAAAGGATTTTGATTTGCGAATGCAAATAAAAATCATGATGTGATATCATTTTCTACCTGCTAGGGTGATGATGATAATGATGATGATGATGATGATGATGATGATGATGATGATAAGAAGAAGAGGAGGAGGAGGAGGAGGAGGAGAAGAAGAAGAACAAGAAGACAATAGTTGCAAAGATATAAAGAAATTGAAGTACTCACAAATTGCTGAGTGGGATAAAATGGTGCAGCTTCAGTGGAAAACAGCTTGGCAGTTCCTCAAAATGTTAAACATAAAATTGCCATATGACCCAGCAATTCCATTCCTAAATACATTCCTGAGAGAGAGAAAGCAGGTATACAGAAAATAATTATACACAAATACTCATAGCAGCATTATTCACAATAATCAAAAAGTAGAAAATTCTCAAGTGCTCATCAGCTGAAGAATAAACAAAATCTGCTAGCTCTACATACTGGAATACTATTTAGTCATAAAGAGGAATGAAGTACTGATCAGTGTTACAACGTATGAATCTTCATGAACATTGAACACATTATGGTAAATGAAAGAAGAAACAAAAAGTCACATATGAGTACAATTATATGAAATTTCCAGAGTAAATCAATAGAGACAGATAGTTGATTATTAGTTTCCACAGAATGGTGGAAGAAAGGTGGAAGAAAATTAGGATTCACTCCTAATCAATATCAAAGTTCTTTTGGGGGAGGGGTGACAAAAATGTTCTGCAATTAGATAGTGATGATGGTTGCAAAACTCAGTGAATATACTGAAAAAAAAATCACTAAAGTATTTAATTTAAAATAAAGTTCATGGGATGTCAAGTATATCTTAATTTTAAAAAGCCTGAAAAGAAAAGATGCTTAAAGTGAGTCTTGAAGAATAAACAAGGAAAAGTTCTTGTGAGTAAGCAGAGCCATGAAGCAATTTACCTAGCTCAGGACCATCCAAGTAATTATTAAAACTTGTTTTTAATATATGAGAATCAATTGTAGGTTAAAACAACAACAAACCTTTAAAAACATTCTTAAAAGTCAGTAACACTTCATTTTCTTATACAATTAGTCGATGGCTTTCTTTCCTCCTGTATTTTGGTTTTCATTTAGTAGTAACCTGACTGATCAACCAAGACTGCCTGGGGATACTCCACCTAAAATGTTCTTTTCCTTATTCAACATGATTCATTCATTCTTATATTTCAGACCCAATTTAAATGCCTTTTTCTAGAGCAGCTTCCCCTGATCTCACTAAGTAGCTTTCCTCCTTTCACTTTTATTCCCCATCACCATATTCTGTTAGTTGATATCCTGCACAGGTAATCACATTTATTTGCTTATTTGTTAGATTTTTATCTTTAACCACAGATAGTAAGCTCTGAAGACAGAGAAAAAGATTGCTTTATTCTATGATGTGGCCCCATTATACAGAAGTGTTCATCAAAATAAGTTGAACGAATGGGTGAATGAGAAGGCATGAAGCTCAGAAAAATGGTTCAAACTCCTCAGCTGAAAGGCCCAGAAACAGCCTGACATTGCCTTGCTCTAAAGTGGATTCCACAATATCCCAGACTTAGCCGGTTTAGAACTTGGTTGTGGTTTAGCTCTGTTTACAAAATTTATAGCACTTGGGAATACTAGAAAGTTGTTGATGCTAATTTACATGGAAATATTTTTTAATGTTTCTAGATTCCCCAAATAACCTATCGAATCACACTAAATAGGAGTGTTCTACCTACAGATAGAGAAGCTTGTAAGGAAGATGAGGGTGAGTGATAAATGATGTCCTAAGACCTCACAGTTGGCAAATGTCACAGCCCAACTCTGGGTAGATTTACCTGCCTGGTTCTGTTTTCATTTATATCACTCAATCTCCTAGATTCCTAAAACAGGATTTTGATGGTTGATTTATAAATTTCCTTCTATTTTTAATGTTCCATGTGCTATCAGGGTATGCATATTATATAATGATACATGTTTATAGAAAGGTTCAAACTGATTTTTGCCATTTTGTGGGGTGTCTCTGAGCATCAAGATAAGACTTGTTCACCTTTCTGAATTTCAGATATTTAACCAGGCGAAACTGACCTGTTGAAATAATTTATTTAACTTTATTTTTTATCAAGCATTTTTAACAAGTTGAAATAAATTAGCGTATACCATTACAAATGGTATCCTTGTGTGCTGAAGAATAGATAATAAAGTAGAGGAAAGTTTTTATGCACTGAAAAGTTCACATTAAATGAATGCTAAAAGGATGTATTTCCTCTCTAAAGGCTTATATTTCTACTTTCCACAGGTATTTCACTCCTATAGAAAAATCACTGATGACAAGATGAAAATCAAATTAAAAACAAATCTTTCCTTTTCATTTTGTAGGATAAGGCACATGCCCAGTGAGATGAAAATGAAACTATAGCAAAAGGTAATTTTCACTTTCAGAGTTCCTATGACTAGGAAATTCAGGCTGCCTGACATGTGGACCTTGAAGAGGATCTGAAAGCCTTCTAGTGTTACCAAGGACACAAGTAATAAATCACTTAGTTGAGTCACTCTCTTCCTTCCCATGAACCACATGATAGAGGAGACAGCAAAGATATTCAAATTCCTGGGCACCGAATAAAACAGTCTTCCCTTCAAAAGGAGTTTTCTCAGGAAACATTTTGTGTTTAGTTCAGAAAATAATCTAAAAAGCTTCTCTACAGCAAAAACAAAACAATACAAGCAAACAAAAACACTATTAAAATAAAAAGGCAACCCACTGAATGAGAGAAGATATTCACACAACATGCACCAGCCAAAAGGTTAATCTTCCACAAAGACATATGTTTTAAAAACAAACAAACAAAAAGCACACTCAAAATATGGGCAGAAAAATTGGATGGTGAACTAGAGAAGACACACAGATGGCCTACAGACACATGAAAAAATGCTCTACGTAATTCATCAGAGAAATGAAAATGAAAACCATAAAGACCTATCACCTTACGCTAGTGAGAATGGCCATATCAAAAAGACTAGAAACAACAAATGTTGGAGAGAGTGTGGAGAAAAGGATCACTCCTACACTATTGGTGGGAATGTAGATTAGTACAAAGTCTTTGGAAAACAATATGGAAATGCCTCAAAAAATGGCGCCACCATTCCATCCAGCAATCCCACTCCTAAGCATATACCCAGAGAAACAAAAACATTCATCAGAAAAAATACCTGAACTCCTATGTTCAGCACAATTTACAATTGTCAACATGTGGAAAAAACCTAAATGCCCCTCAACAGAAAACTAGGTAAAGAAGCTATGATATGTATAGTCAGTAGAAATCTATGCAGCTGTTAAAAATATGAAATCATGACCATTGCAACAACCTGGATGGAACTGGAGGGAATCATGTTAAGAAAAAATAAGCCAGAAGTACAGGATGGCTTCACTCATAAGTGGAATAAAAAGAAACAAAACAAAGTAACAGACAAATACCAACAAATTCCACAGAACACAAGACAGTAGCTAAGAAAAAGGGAACAAAATGGTGGTGAAGGACATGAGCTCTGGTGGTGGGTGTGGTGTGAAATACAAACAGACTGAGATGCCATTTCAGTATCCTAACATGAATATAGGAATGTAAATCAAAGAAATAATGCAATTATTTTTAAAAAGAGAAAATGGTAACACCTTTAATTTTTAAAAATATTTTGTAGTTTCCCAAGCATTTTCACATTGTGGATCCTAGAATTTTGGGTTTTCCAGACTAATAAAATTACCAAAAGAAAAATTAGAATATCAGCATAGAATATCAGCTTTGTATTTTGCTGAATAACAATATTTGGGAGAGAAATTGTCATATCCCTATCATTCATCAAAGGACACGATCATAGGAAAGGAACAGAAGTTCATTTCATGTAAAAGATTTTAAAAAGCCTAAAATTGACATTTTTAAAAACTTAATACTCGGCTCTGACTTTTCTCATTCATCCACCGAATACTAAAGACTTTAGCTAAGATTTTTACAATCAACTTCTCAAGAAGTAAATCAAGTGATACTCTCATCTTACCTGTTGAGAAATGTGGGCTAAAAGATGTGTAGTAGGAAGCTCTGGGGATGGTGACACTGTTCATCAATAAACTACACTTTGGGCATCAAGGACACATGTCCTTGGCTGGAATCCTGCTTTAGCTACTCAACAGAATGCAAAGCTTGGGACATTTTAGTAACAGCTCAAAGCAGTAGAAAAGAGATAGCAATCAGCTTGTCCAGGAGACTTGTGTTTTAATATAGGGCCCCAGGGTAGGTGAGTTTCTTTGCATCCAGTTCCCTCCTCTTGGCTACATGGGAATTAGAGTGATTTCCTCAAAGCCACTCCGCCTTTCTGGGAATTCTCAGATTATAGTCAGGGACAGGTTTACTCAGTCAACAGAATCTAATTTGCTGCTGTTATTTCCCCCATGGCTTTATAATCCCCAGAGAAACACTTAGGATGTGATTAGATAGCATTCTTCAGAGGCTGGTCCTTTTGGAAAGTCTCTAAACTACCTGGTATCTTGAAATACATTCCTCTTCTTAAAAAAAAAAAAAAAAAAAAAAATACTAGTGAGAGTAAGAGAAGAGGGAGGTCTGCTTTTTATTCTGAAATTCTAGAATGTCTCTGAATATCTAGGTGAACTTGGTGGGTACAAATGTAACTATTAGATAAGCCAGCTTGCATCTACCCCGACCATGTGGATTTGGGGGGCTGAGACTTGACCATGAAGTAACTAATAACCTGAAAATTCTTCGGAAATTTATGTGTGCTTTTCCAACAGCAAGGTTATCTCAATTTTTTTTTCCTTCTTAAAGGAGGAAAGAAGTTGTGTTGGAGTGGGCATAGACACAATCTTATTTTTTGGTTCTTTACTCTTCCTTCAAACTTATTTTTCTTTATTGTATTAGTTTAGACTACCTTACTGATGAAAAATTAGAAAGACAGAGAGATGAGGGAAATTGTCCCAGATCACAGAGATTGTAATAAAATGTGATCAGAATTCTGTCTCCTAGCTTTCTAAGCAATTTTATTGCTAGTTTCAAGCATTTACCAGGAAAATATTACAAGGAGAGAATCTTGAAGAAAATTTTGGTTTATCCTATTTAAGTAAATACAAGAAAAATTCACTTTCTAAGTGTCTGTGTCACATGCACACTCACACAAACACACGCGTACACACACACACAGAGGGAGAGAATATAGAAACTTCATTACAAATGCCACCACTGTCTCACTCTCTATACTGACTAGTAATCCTAAAAATATTTTTGTTTCATGACCTTTTAAAAGAGAATTGTCATGAAAGTGAAGTATCTTCAGAGTATTGATACTGCTGATCACAGAGTTATGTCGATTAATCTGAGATCTAAGCACCCAAACTGTATCTCACTTCTGTTTCAAATATTTACTACAAACAAGACAGCCTCACAGGGAATTAACCTTACTGACTGAGAAGGGTCACGTGTCTCTGGAAATTGCACACAACAATAACAGAGACAGCAAGAGCTCTGCCCAGGTGTTGTTGCTATGGAAATAGATAGCTAAAGTGATGCCAGGATTGCTTATCTTTACAATCATCCTGGCAGAATGAGAAAGCAAACATCAAGTCCTACAAATAAATGAGAAATATTTGTTTACTAAAGGACATTGATTCATGGTGATTAACCACATGATAAATCTTTTGGCTTTGGCATTTTTTAAGACCAGTCTCATGAAAAAGTTGCAAATATCTTGACTATTAATGACTGTGGTCAGAGACACAAGATGTGTACAATACTCAGGATGTATGGCTGTGCCTGCAGCTGCTCATTCCATGTGTTGGGAATTCTCATGCCCATTGAAAAACATTACTTTGCTCCCCCTTGTAAGTTAGGTGGCTAAGTCACAGACTATAAAAGCCATGAACGAGGTGTGAGACCTAGGACGGGAGAAAAATAAAATAAATAAATAAATTAATTAATTAAAAAAGATATTACTTTGGGGGGATATTACGTTAGTGATATTCAGTTAGATTAGGAAATTTGGAAAGCACCAAAAAGAAAAACGAAAAATCACTTGGAATTCTACCATTTAAGAGTATGGAAACTACTCTTATAATTTAGGTGTAATGCTTTCCAGATCATTGTTTGCATGTGTTACATATGCTATGAAACAAACGAGATGTGTATTGATGTGTGTGTGGCTTAAAAAATTGGAATAAAACTATCTATACTATTGGCGCAGACTCTTCTTAACATACTTAATGTCATTTCCTTAGTCAGTGAGTCAAAATGTTCCATTTTCTGAGAACAATTTCCTCTTTCCTAAGGAAAGGTGTGCATAGAACGCGCGCGCGCACACATACACACATCCCTAAATGCTTGTACTATGGGTGGTTATCAGAACACTATTCTGTGAATACGCTGTGGTTATTTTCTCTTTACACCTATAGACATTTGTGGAGGGTCCCATACAGCACATAGATAACAAACAGGCCCAGTTACAATCTAGAGAAATGCAGAGAGTTTTGGGTATTACTGAGATTTGGCTAAAATAATATGATTGTAATTTTCATTGAAAAATTAACAAAATTATTCTCATATAGAAACAACCCCTAACATTTCTCTTATTTTCTTCCAAAAAGGCATGCTAAAATATCAGAGGAGAGAGGAATTTGAACCTTCATGAGACAGCCAAATGTAGAAAAAAATAGCTTGGATTTGAATTCAGAAAGACCCAGATTTAAAAAGCAGTAATGCCTCTTGATAACAGTAAAATCTTGAGCCTTACTTCCCTTTTCTGGAAAATGGGGGTGTAAACATGCCATAGGGTGTTCTTGGGACAATTAAATGCAAATATGAACGTAAAGTTATTTTTAGTGTGTCTGGCTCAAGGAGAGTACTCTATGTGATAGCTGCTATTCATATTATTAATTTTTGAAAGAATTAACCCAAGGACTCTATGTTCAAGCCTATGGATTTTACTTTGAATTTATCAGTGAGTTGACTTTAAAGTTCACCTTAGTGGTTATTTTGGAAATGATGAAAGCAATTGCTATTATTGTGTTTTTAGATTCTGCAACCTGTCAGAAGACAGAATCACAGATGGGAACAGTCAAGGCCATCAGGTTATAAAAATATCGAGGGGCACTGGATATGATGCAATTTATGAAACAGAGATACAATCTATTTGTGGAGGAGAAACAATTTATCTTCCTCATGTAATAAGGTATTCCACTAAGAGACAATCGAACATGACTGCTTTGAATTCAGAAAAGGGTAAAAACTAAGTACTCTTCCTCCATCAGGGCTAAAAAAGACCTATCCCCTCGTTTTTCAGTTTACAATGTATATAACCCCTGATTTAGTTTGTTTTCAATGCTTTTCCTAAATAAATAGATGCTCTGTAGGGCACTAAATGTTTCCTACTACTCTTTGCAGTCAACTGGACTCACATATCTAATATTGCTTTCATTCATCATGGCTCATAGCTGTCATTTTGTGTAGCACTTACTTCATATCGCTATTTTTAGCTGAAAGGGTGAGTTCATGTATTGCCTGTGCTTCCGAGATTAAATTTGATGGTTAGAGAGAATTGTGTGTTCATAAAAAAGAACCAGAAGAATATAATTGGCATCAGGCTCAGTACTATGTGCATTGTGTCCATTTGATGTCTTTAGTATTGTTTACTGAGAAAGCTCCTGTTCGTAAATAGCAACAAAGCTAAAGCAATTTACTCCTTCTTAGCTTAGACTTTTCCCCATAAGATTTATTTTCCCCTCAGCAATCAGTTACCACTATATTACCAATTCTAAGTTGGAAGTTCAAGATTCATTGGTCATACTATATTTCCTGTGTGAATCATGATCAATAAATGCTGAAAAGAAAGAGCTTCTGTACTTGAGATTTTTTGGCTGGTTCTAGATGTTAATTTCACTGCACAGTTGAAGAACAACTTGGAAGCTGTAACTGGAATCCTAAGAGACTTTAACAATCCTTCAACCCCCAAATATGTGAGGTACGTACAGTAGTTCTTTTTAAATCTTGAGATAGAACATCCCTTGGAAATTTAACTCAGTGACTGAAAGTTGAACCGAATCCTTCCAATATTATTAGCTTAATCTCCTTCACTCTTCCTTGTATTGGTCGTGGAGGGGTGTCTCTATTCTGACTCTTCTGACTGCTCATCACCCAGGAACAGAGACCTGCAGTTACAGTGTTTCTGATGACAAACACCAGGGCAGACTTGCCACTATTTTCTAGGTGCATTCTCCTTTCTTCCTCAGTACCTGAACCCTGATTTTATGTAATCAACAATCAACTCAGAAGAGACTATAATTCTCAATATCTTTTGTACCCAGTGGTGACCATTTGATTAAGTGTTGGCCAAGGAAAAGTGTTGCCTGAGACTTTTGGGAAGGCTGTTTGAAGGGAATTATCTCAGTACATTCTTCTGTCTGCCTGTTACCTTGTTACCTGTCCTCTTTCTTGTGCTTTTGAATAACTTGTAATCATTGGAGCTGTAGCAACTTGAAGGATCATTCAGGATAGAAGCTAGCCCTGAGATGTAGGGAGAGAAAGACTAAAGATGACTTACTTGGCCATGGCGGGGTTGGGGAGAGGGAGAGGGAAGAGAGGCTTCTTTTTCCTTAAACTACTATAATTGTGTTTTTTTTTTTGAGCTGGGCAACTTAATCTACCTTCACTGCTGTAGCCATCAAAGGGTCAAATTCTCTGGAGTATGAATTTCCCTAAAGAGATGAAAAATTTTTTTATTTTACGAGAGATGTAAAATGCCAACACATTCAGGAATTTCTTTTAAACCACTTCAAACACAGATGAGTGTTAGCAACTCCTTTCCTGAAGGTGGATTTTTGAGGTGGAAGACAGGGCTCAGTGCTTGTGAGGAGTATGAAGAGAAAGAAAGGGTTGGGAGCAGAAAGGAGGAATCAGAAAGGAAGCCTTAAAGATGGCTTTGCCTCTATCTCATTTTTAACTTGGATTGTCCTCTTGTCTCTTGATGGATGTGGGCCACAAAACTTGTTTTGGCTGAGGGAATCACATGGAATTAGCAGCTCAGAAGCACCTGGGCAGGAAAAGCTGGGTAAAATGTTCAGCAGAGAGTATCAGGATAGTTAGTTATGACTGGTGTCTGACTTCAAAGTCTGTCATACTGTCTCTAAGTGCCAACAAGTACAGAGCTCAGATTTCCTTAAAAGCAGGTTCTCATATCCTAACAGGTTCAATATTAACTTTTGGCCTGGGAATCTGTTCTTCTCTCAGAAGGGGGAACCCTGGGCAGGTCTGTGTGGCTGAAATTAGTCTTGACAGTGCTGTCTTATTACTCCAAGTGAGGGTGAGTTACTTGCCCAAGAGCCCGGCACTACGCAGAAGCACCCTTTCATGGGTGCAGGGTCTGTGGCTTTCATCACATTCTCAGGGACGTCTGTGAAAAAATGTAGTTGAGAATGACTGCTGAACTAATCAGAATTAACTTGGAAGAATTTTTAATTTTTATAAAAGGTATCTTTGTTCTATTAAATGATTCATAGTAGCAACTTAATCCAGTGTATTAGCCTATGATTCAGGCCCGGCATGGGTGCATCAAGGAAGGAAGGCAGAGCCAGAAGGAAGGTGTGGCAAGGCAGTGGGAAGGGAAGTGTGCAGACAGCTCCTGGTGGAGGGGACACCACACACTATGGGGACAGAACTCGACTCCTCAGACCCAGAGGAAAGAGTCCTGGAGTTCAAAGACAGTTGCCAAAGATTTTATTCTCTTTGCCATTATCCTGTCCCTATATGATCACTTTCTTATTTCTAATGTTTTCTTGGTGTTTGTTTTGTTTTTACAAGGTGCAACTCCTCTCATATATTATTTCAATAAACATTTATTGAGCATTACTCCTTAATGTTTGAGAACCTGAGAAACAGACATTGGGTCTTGGACCTCAGTCATGGGTTTTGCCGCACACTTTGTAGTCAAATTACTCTGGAAAAGTGGTCTGACTTCTTTAAACTTCCATTTTATGTATTTGTAGAGTTTAAGATGGTACCAGTGCCTTCTTCACAGAACCAACATGAGGACTAAATGCCCTGGTGGGTGCGAGCTGGTTAGTTTTTTATAGTTCATTCTCCATTGGTGTGCCAGGTACTGAGGTCAGAAGTGACAATAAAATAAGTCAGAAGTATTCACCTCTGGGAGTTCCCCAAGAATCACCTGCCTGGCTGCTTTCTGTCTCTGACTCTGCAGCAGGACCTAGGAGGTTGGAGAAGGGTGGGGCGAAGGATGTATGACCTCTGCCCCATGGAATGTCCCTTCCATGCTAAAATGAACAGTCTGGAGTTACAGGTAAAGATTTAAGTCTTTGGAGCTAAGGTGTGACCTTTGACTCTTGCTCCCTGTACAAGTTACTGAGCCTCAGTGTTCTCTGTTTCTCCTCCCTCCCCTTTCAGAGCAAATGCTTGAAAAATCAGCCCTTACATAATAGGGCAACTGATAATCTGATTCTTCTCAGGACCATGCTCCTGTCAGGTTCCCTGGACGGCCTGTCTGGCATCTGGATTAGTGGTGGAGCTTAAATTCTCCATCAGTGCTGGTGTCAGCCACACACAGCCCCAAATTCCCTCTTCTGTTTCACTCTCTATGCCGCCATTTTGCTCCTGTGAAGACTGGTGCTCTAGGAGGGAGCCCACAGCATCTTAGGGAAGACCAGGAGGTAGGACTTTCCCAGGATAACATCAAATATTTCAGCCTGCTCAAAGTACAGTGGCAGCCAACACCCCAACACCGGTGCCTCCTCACTGTATGGTCATATGATGTGGGGTAGCTAATAGTTAAGAGTCTGTGCCCTTGATAAACCTGAGTGTTTTCACCTTATGCTCAGGGTGGGAACATTCAAAGATGATGCATTTCTCTTCATGATTAAAAAGAGAAGTTTTCTTTTTCTGATTCAGGAAAAAAACAAAAAAAAGAACCGAGTGAAAGGCTGGCCCTAGATCCGTAAGTACAGGCAGGGCCTGGGTTCTGGGAGAATGTGTGGGTTGGTTCATAAGGCACATTGCTTGGATTTTCCCTGAATTGTTGGGCTCTGTTTCAGGTTTAGCTGCCTGAATAGCTCCCTTCCCCCATAGAAAATGAATCATTTCCTTCTCTTCTGCCCTGCCAAAATTTCAAGTCATATCTCCTCTTCTTGGTTAAGTGCCTAAATTGAACTCACTGATGACACAGCAACAATGGGAAACAATTTTTTCATTCTTAAGTCTTTGGAGATAAGCTTTTTGTGAGAAGCTTATAGACAAGATACTCTGTTCCAGCTGGGTACTCCTGCTGGAAACCCATTGCCAAGATGGAAGGCTGTAGTAGGTAGGCTATCTTAGAGTTATAGGAGTGAAGGAAACCCTGATTCATTTCCTCAAAACAATCTAACATCTCCCCGTAACAGTGACTGCATTCAAGGGGAAGTGGAAAAAAAAAAAAAAAAAAAAAAAAAAAATCACTTGAGATAAAACAATGAGCATCTGCTGCCACCTGGTGGGGAATTCTCGCCTTTAATCATGATTAATTGAAGGACGATTTGCCAGAGGACATGATAGAGCAGTGGTTCTCAAAGTGAGCTCCTTGGACCAGCTGTATTGGTGTTACTTGATCAATTACTACTTATGGCATTGGGTGAGGTACTGAACCTTAGTTTTCTTAGTTATACAATATCCAACTTAAAGGATTGTGAGGATTTAAATAGAAAACGTAGATAAGATGAGCAGTAGTAATAAGCAAATAGATGGTGCCTAGTAGTACATCAATAAAGAAGTGCAATTATGAAAAAAGTACATTTCACGAATACATTTTTTGAATTAATACATAAAGTAATTTGTTGCAAAATCATAATCTCAGGCTCTACTTTAGACTATCATTCTAATAGGATCTCTAGGTTATTTGTATAGATAGTAAAGTTTAAGAAGCATTGTTCTAGATTTTTTCTCTAGGGAGATATATGTTTATTATTATCATTGCTACTTTGTGCCTTTAAGTATCCTTAATTTTTTCCATTACAAATGCTGTCACTGAAGATACTAATCACAAGACAGTATGAACTGGAGGTTAAAATTGCTGAATTTGGGGCCAAAGAGTTTACATTCCCATCACTAACAGAAACATGTGGTGTTACTTAATCTTTCTGGACTTTAGTTTTCATAGTTGTAGGAGACATGAAAATATTTATTTCATAGCACTGTGAGGATTTAACCTGAAAATATAGTTAACATAAACCGGAGCAATTAAACACTGTAAGGCACTTATTATTAAAACTAACAAAAGATATTCAGTTATAAAAAGTATAAAATTTTATTGAAAGATATTTGAAAAGAAATAAAGGGAGAGATAAAATTATGCTCAAGGGCAGGAAGATTCAATATAGTAAGGCTGTCAGTCAGTCATCTTCAAATTAATCTATTCTAATGCAATTAAAATTACCTCAGCTAGGATTTGGTTGAGTTTGACAAACTGTTTCTGAAATTTTTGTAAAAGAAAAGGGCTAAGGATGTTTAGATAATTCTGACAGAGAAGAACAATTTGGGGAGAATCATTCTACCAGATATCAAGACCAACTCTAGAACTCTGGTAGCTAAGGCCACCACCTTAGGTGGGACCCATGGATGAACTAGTGGGGTAGGAAAGAGTTCAGGAAGAGGTCCACACATATTCGAGAATTTTCTGTATGACAACATGGCATTTCAAATCAATAAAAAATGCATGAACTAATTGATAAATGAGAATTGATAAATGGTTCTATGATAATTGACTATATAAAATTAATCTCTTCTTTATATCCTACATAAAGTTAAATTATTTCCAGGCTTATACAAGATCTAGAGGTATAAAGCAAAATAAGAATTTTGGAGGAAAAACAGAAGAATTTCTTTATGATCTTAGTGTAGAGAAGAATAAATATTTTAAAATCCCATTAGCTAAAACTATAAAATAAAATAGCTTGATACATTTGCTTACACTAAAATGTAAGCCTTCTGTGTATGAAAGGCACCATAAACAAAGTGAAAAAAACAGGCACAGATGGGGGCAATATATTTTAGTATGTAATCGACAAAGGATTTGTGCGTACATAAAACACTCCTATAAAAGAAGGGAGGAGAACAGATAACCAGACAGAAAAATGAACAAAAGGTATGAACACACCCTGTACAAAAGAAAATGGCCAACAGACTATTGCCAATAGACTTACATCAAAGTGTTCAGCCTCAGCAAAATGTACATTTAAAAATCAGATAGTATTTTACAATTACCAGCTTGAGTTCGATGACACCTAGCGAAGAGGCAGTGTGAATTCTTGAGTGTTGGTGGGGGAATGAACACCAGTCCAGCACCATGGAGACACTTTGGCAAGACTTTGTAAAGCTAGCGGGGTGGACTCCTATGGCTGCCACTCCTATGTATTTGACCTGGAAATGCTTTAGCACCTAGGCCCAAAGGAGAATTTACAAGGACCTTACTGAAGTTCTTCTTATAAAAAAGAATGTTTTTTTGTAGTACCGCATACTATACAGCAGCTAAAATGAATGGATTATAGCTACAGATGAAAAAAGCAAAAATAACTTATACCTTAGAAGCATGTTAAGAAAAAAAAAATAGAGGGTGGTCTGGCGGTTAAGTTCCATGATGCAATCCACATACATTCCAAGGACCCAGGGGAATGGACAACCAAGATGGATGCTATTTGCCTTCATTTCTGCCTGTACATTTCCTTATATTTAAAAAAGGTAATTGTCAAAGATATATGTATTATATAATACCATTATTAAAAATTTTAATCTGTGAAATATTACTAAAAGTGTTTCTGTACGTATTCATATAAACTAAAATATAATGAAGGCATGTGAATACGAAATACCAAATTTATGATAGTAACTACTTCTAGAAAGGATAAGAGCAATCCAGTAAAGACACAAAGAATTTCAATAAGATCTGTAAAGTGTAATAATTTAAGGTCAATGATCTCACTATTTTATAATCTCTGGAATTTTAATATGCTTAAAAGTATTTAGAAGAAAGATGATATACAAAAAGTGAATGACACATTTTAAGACATGGCTGTTAGTTTTAAAGAGAACTGAAATATTTACAAATAAAGATTATCTATGGGAAAAATTTAAAAATATATTTCATCATAAAAGATTACCTGCAACAGATTAAATCTGCTTTCTTTTATTATCAACATGTCTACAGAGAAAATTCACCAATAACTGTTTTCCTGGTTAACTATTCGGGGCCTAGTGACAAGCTACTTACTTAATAGGGACTTGGGGGTAATAAAGGAGAAAGAATATCTAACCTCTAACATATCTGAAATAGAGAAGATAAGAGAGGAATAGGAGGAGGGCCATCAGAAGGAAGAGGAAGAAAATTATTCCAGGTAAGATAGATGTAACCTGTATAATGTAATGATATTGCAATTTTAATAAGCATACGATTTCTATAACAGCATGAAGGATATCCCTTTCAAATTAGCCCCATCATGACTTGTAACATTTATCCTGATGCTGCCAATAGTAATTGAGATATTTTTGTGACCCCTCTTAGCATTACCTTTAGAGTTTAAAGCACTCTGGCTTTAGTTTCTATATCACAAAAGGTATTTGGGAGGTGAGTTGGATTTTGTAGAACAGTCAAGAATAGTGTCAAATCAGATAATATGCAATTGAGCTAAAACTAGGGATGACCACATAGTAGTGCTTCCCTTTGTTCTCTGCACCAATTATATTTGTATAACACACTGGAATAAAATGCAAGAGGTAGTTTATGACTAGTGGTTGCTATGATAATCTCTGTCCAGTCACCCTGAGAGCTGAAGGGTACAGCGTTTCATATCTTGTGAGAAATCATGGCACACAACTGTGCCTCAGACTTTGGTAGAAGCTTCCTTAACAGTGCAGCGGCTCTTCTGCGCATCCTGCATAATGACTGGAAGTGTGGCAGAAGTTGGCTGATGCACACCCGTGCTGGTCCCTTTCTCTAGGCACGTGTATGTGTAGGATCCTGCTTGCAGCTGTCTTGGGGGTCACATGACTGGTTTTGGTCAGTGTGGATTATAGATGCCTCAGCAGTTGTCTTCTTCCTCTTCAGCTCATAGCCAACTACTCTAAGATGGCAGAATAACAGAATGGAGGAAGCTTTAATTCCCAAATCAGAAAAAAGCTTCCAGAAAGCTCGCATACCTGCATTGGAATATGATGAGAAATACACTTTTATAGCATGAAGTTAATACAATTTTGGAATATTTTTATCATGCAATATGTGCATTCTCATACAGAGGCAAGTCCTAAATACAAGTTCCAGAACTGTCCTAAGCAATGGTGCCAGCATTATAATTATTTCATATTCTCTTTAAATGATATCGAAGGACAACAAGCATTGTCAGATATCTTGGTGCTACAGATTTTACTTAAATGCCGTATCACTACTTTAGAGTCACACTGCAAGGTATTGAACAGCAAGCATTCATGAACCGAGATCCAGGCTTCTCTTGAAATAGCTAGGCTGTAAGGTCAAGCTAGGATTTGAGTGGGCTGGGAGGAGAAAGGCATTTCTGGTGGAAGGGAAATGAAACCACATGAAGAAAAGCCCTCTGAAGGGGCAGGCAAAACAGTTCATTAAAAAGAGAGAAAAATATCTCCCTCTTTTTATACCTAAACAAAGCAATAAAGAATAGTTAGATTTTATAATCATCTCTTGCTGGTTTTGAAAGACACAGATTCTACTTCATGTCTACCTACTACAAATCTCCACAGGTATATCAAATTGTTATTAAAAGCAAAGAGACTTCTAGAAAGCATAAAATCGATAGTTAATGTTTACTGGGTATTTAACATGTTCCAGGACATGCACTCTGAGCTTTAAATCAGGACCAGAAGCAGCAGCATCACCTGAGAGCCTTAGAAATGCAGAATGTCAGATCCCATCTCAGACATACTGGATCAATAATTTGCATTTTAACCACATCTTCAGAGAGACTTGCGTGTGTGCTAAGATTTGAAAAGCACTGCTTTCAAATGCTTTATCTCAAATTAAAAAAAGAAAACAATCCTACGATTCTTCTCATGTCATCTTATTTTGAATTATCAATGAAAGCAAAGTGATTTCTGGCACTTATAATACCTGTAGTATTATTTATTGAGTTTTTAACATGTTCTGAGAATGCACTATGAGGTAGACACAGGTATTATTATTAACCTCATTTCAATAGATAAGAAAACAAGTCTTTCAGAGATTTACTCAATAATGTAAACCAGTGTCATATATATTACTTATGGGGATGACATTAAACCTAAGTCTCACTGACTCCAGAATTTAAGCTTTTATATCCTGCACTTGTGCTATAAAGGGCATTGTGAACAGAAATTAGCCTCACTAGTAACAGACCAACCTGACTTGAAGAACATTCCTAAAAGTAAGAACATCGGAGTAACCTGAGACTTCTAGAAAAGACTGTGAAAGAAGTCCTTGTAAAGGTGACTCAATGATAACTACACATTTAAGCATATGAAAGAACACACATCCCTCCATAGGTAGATAGACCAGAACGAATGTGTAAAAGTCTAATTTTAAGTGTTGTCTGAGAACTTTAGCAAGTGAAGTCTAAAGAAATGATTTTTGATTCTTTTCTGATGGGGGAATTCAATTATTTGGATATCTTCTCACTTGTAGTATTTGTTGAGTCAAGAAAATATGTTGCTGAGGGCACCTGCTCTAATACTAATACAATGATTCTCAAACTTTAGCAAGCTCCGGAAGTCATCTGGAGGGCTTATGAAACACAGATTTCTGCATCCCCAGAGTTTCTGATGTAGTAGATCTGGAGAGGGAGCCCAAGGTTTTGCATTCCTAATAAATTTCCACTTAATAGTGGTCGTGGTCTGGTTATTAAACCTTGAGAACCACTATGATAGGACATAATGTTCCAGAGTAACAATCATGCCCCAAGAGTTAGACTTCATTGGTGGTGGAAATCTTCCTGTGGTCAAAAATAATAATAAAGAGTGATTAGAGTATAAAATTTTCCACACTGTGGGGTTTTTTCAAGGTAAAATTTCTCATTATTTCTGAGTCACTCTCTTGATTTTAACTGAATTTCAAGAAAAATATGAGAAGCAGGAAATGGATCTTATTAATTTAAATGAAGTTTATTGAAGAAACATTGCACCATAACACTGTATAGGTTTAAGGTGTGCATAATAGTGAACCCGCTTCTGTATATAATACCTCAAGTTCACCACCATTTCAGCTCTTCCTTCAATATACAACTAACACCCCTACCCAGCTTTCCCACCCACACTCTCCCTTCTTTTCTTGTAACCATCAATTTACTCATGTCAGCATTTTCATTTGATTCCAGGTATTTCTTTTATTTCACTTATGATTTTCTCATTTACCTGATAGGTTTTCAGTAACATGTCGCTTATTTTTCACTCCTTTGTGATTTTCCTCTTTTCTCTTTTGGTTGATTTCTTGTATGATACCATTATAATCCAAAATATGCTAGATATAATTTCAATCTTTATACATTTATTGAGACTTGATTTGTGTTCCAGAATATGGTCTCTTTGTGAGAATGTTTAATGAGCACTTGAAAAGTATGTGTAGTCTATTGTTTTGAAGTGAGATCCTCTGTTTATATCTATTAAGTGCATTTGATCTAATTTGTTGTTTAAGACTATTATTTCTTTGTTGATTGCTGTCTGGATGACCTATCTTTTACAGCGAGCACGGTATTAAAGTCCCCTGTCATTTATTGTTTGAAAGAAGGTGAGTTTCCTGAATGCAGCAGAAGGTTGGGTTATGCTTTTTAATCCATTCAGTCCCTCTATGTCATTTGACTGGTGAGTTCAGTCCATTAATGGTTAGGGTGATTATTGATATATAGCTGTTTAGCGTTATTTTGTAATTTGTCTTCTGTATGTTGCTCCAGACAATGCCTTTTCTTCTCTTTCTCTTCTTATGTTGGATGTGTGCAGTTAGGTTTTGACTGATTTCCCCTTTTGTTTTCTTCTTCGCTTTTTCCCTGGGGGTGTATTTTGAGGTTACCCTGAAGTTAGTATTCACAGTTCTATGTTTACTTCCCATTTTTATTTGAAAGCATATTAGTCTTCCACTCATTCCACCTATCCACAAATTTTGTTCTCTTCTCTTCCTCCCCACTTTCAATATTTGCTGTTTTATTTTTTTTCTGTGGGGTTTCTTTACACTTTATAGAGCATCCTTTAATATTTTTTGCAAAGCTGATTTTGAGGCGATAAAGTCCTTTAACTTTTGCTTATCAGAAAAGCTTTTCATCATTCCTTTGGTTCTGAATGATAATCTTGCCAGGTATAATATCCTAGGTGGAAAATTCTTTTCTTTAAGCACTTGAAATATAGCATTCCTTCCCTTCTGGTCTGTAGATTTCAGCTGAGAAGTCCGCTGACAATCTTATGGGGGCTTCTCTGTATGTGACATGTTTTTCTCTTTTAAGGTTCCTTACCTTGTATTTTCGACATTTTGATGATGATGTGTCTAGGTATATTTCTGTTTGGGTTTCTTTTGATAGGAACTCTTTGAGCTTCCTGAATCTGGAGGCTTGTTTCATTCTTCAGATTGGGGAAGTTCTCATCTATTATTTCTTCAAATATAGTTTCTGCCCCCTTTACTCTCTCTTCTTCTGGGCCCCCTATGATGCGAATGTTGTTCCTCTTGATGTTATCCCAAAGGTCTCAAATGCTGTCTTCCTTCATTTGCACTTTAAAAATCTCTTCACTAGTTTGCTTAATTGGGTTCCTCTGTCCTATCTTCCAGATCACTGATGCTATTTGAAGCTTCATCCATCCTATTGTTGAGTCCCTCTATTGAATTCTTCAGTTCAGCTATTGTATTCTTTACTTTTTTGATGTCTCGTTTTACTTCTTCTCTTTCTTGATGTTTTCTTTTACCTCCTCTGTTATTTTCTGGAATACCATGAGTATGTTAATCACGGTTACCCTAAATTCATCTTCAGGTAATTTGCATACATCTGCTATATTCAGATTTTACCCTACGTTTTTTATTTGATCCATCATTTCAGGTATATTTCTCTGTGCCTTTGCTCTATTTGACATTCTGCTTATATTTCTTAGGGTTTGGTTTCCCTGCAGTGATGGCATTGTGTAGGGTGATCACTTTATTGGTAGTCCAGAAATGGCAATCAGGCTGCAGTTCTGCCTCTACCCACAGATGGTGCTATCAGGTAGTGTTGAGATTTGGTCCCATCAGGGAGACTACCTTCTTCCTCTAATCCTGGGGGTGGGATATCCAGTGGGTGATATTTCCAGAGGGCAGGATTTATGGAAGGTGGGATATCCAGTGGGTGGACTCTGAGGCTCCGGTGCAAAATTGTTGTGGGGAGGTGGGGATTTCTTTGGCTAATTTCTGGTTATGACTGCACCCAGCACAATTTCACCATGTGGGCTTCATCTCAGTCCCTGGTGTGCTGGCTCTACTCCCACCCTGTGCCAAGCTGGTCTTCTTCAGCTCCTCTTCCCAGCCCTGCTAGGTGTGCACCTCACTGCCTCCGCAACTGATCCCCAGAACCCTCCCTTTCTCCCTTGGCTCCACTCCACCATGCCATTGCGACTCCTACAGCGACTCTTATGTGGAGTCCCAAATTCATAGCTTAGCTGTGCACCACACCAGATGCCCTCACCTTCCATTTGTCGTCAGGATGGCCATTTCATCTCCAACTTAAGTACCAGTCATTTCTCGGTGTTTGTCTTTGGAAAATAGGTGATTTTTTTTTTTTTTCAGTGTCTGTGGGGAGCAACCGGAATCTCCTTCCTACCAGGTCACCATCTTTCTGGAATCTCCCTCTTATTATTACATTGCTGTCAATGTCTTTCTTTAGGTCTGTGAATATTTTCTTGATATATTTGGGTGCTCCTATATTGGGTACATATATATTAATATGTGTTATATCTTCCTGTTACAATGATTCCTTTATCATTATATAATAACTATCTCTATCTTTTGTTACCTTTTTTTGACCTGAAGTTGATTTTATCTGATATGAGTATAACAATTTCTGCTGTCTTAGATTCAACATTGGCTTGAATTACCAGTTCTCCATCCCTTTATTTTAAGTCTATGTTAAGTGAATCTTTTGCAATAGCATGTAATTGGGTTTTATTTTTTAATCATTCATACATTGATGTCTTTTCATAGGACTCTGTCCATTTACATTCTGGGTGATTATTGATATATGAGGACTTGCTATTGCCCTTTTGACTTTTGTTTTCTGGTTTTGTCTATTATCTTGTTCAGTGTCTGTGTGTGTGTGTGTGTGTGTGTGTGTGTGTGTGTATGAACTTTCTCTTTTTGATTTCGATAGAAGAGCATCTTTTAATCTTTCTTATAAGGGAGGTCTCCTAGCAGCAAATTTCTTCAGCTTTTGTTGTCAGGAGAAGAGAGAGGGTGGCAGCTGAGGTGTCTAAGAGCTACAAGTAAACTTTTTCTACAGAAGTGACACTGACAGAGACCCACAGCACCCCAGCAACTTGGGAGCAACAGTGACTGCATTGCAGGGGTTGCCTGAGGAATTGCACGCATCTGAGTGTCTGAAGGTGAGTCTGGAGGGATGTGTGGTAGTGGTGGGGCAGGAGGTGAAGGCTGCAGCTATAGGAGCAGCAGTGGCAATGGGCCCAGGGAGGGAGAGCAAAATGGATCTTCATGAGGTTGAGGCTTGAGTTGGTGTTGAGAGGCCCTATTCTGTTTTTTATGTCTCAACCTCTGTTCCTCCTGTCTTAGCCCCTTATCCTGGTTCTCAATCATCCCATTAATATTTGTTGCAGCAGTCATTAGGTGTATCTTATCCCTAATCCTCAGGATAACTGCATGATATTATTCTGATTATGTAGATAGAAAGGAGACTCAGAGTATTTAAAAAATTTACCAAAAATGACAAAAGCAATAGGTAGGAAGTAGGGCTTTAATTCAGATTTATCTGCCTCCAAAACACATTCTCATTTGTCTGTATGCCCTCTTGAGACAATGGTTGTTCATGTTGGCTGCCTATAAGGATAATACTGATGACTAGGCCCCACCCCAGATTCATTAAATTGGAATCTCCTAGTCAATCTCTGGGCAGTGGTATTTTAAAAAAAATTCTTCAAGTGGTTCAAACGTTCTGTTGGGATGGCAGGACTGAGAACCATTGCTTTATGGGTTATCCGTGTGACTCCATTAGTGATGGCTGAATGGATGGATGAATAGATACTATATCCCACAACCCCCTGACATTGGCCCAAATAAAAGATGAAAAGATACCCAGATTTTCAGATTTGGGGAGTAATTTAAAATCTTTTTAACAAGAGCAGCTTTGTCTAAGACCCCCATAAGCTATATTAATAAGATGTATCAACAAATTATATGCAACGGTAAAAGTAGAGACCCCAGCTCTCTAAGGTCAGTTGTTATGAAGCTTAGCACATAGCAGAGAGTCTGTGGACAGCTGCTCTTTACCACATGCCACACATGCTGCGGGATTTCAGATTTTAGTTCAAGCCTGAACAGCCTCATTCAGGTCTTTCCCTGAATTTCATACTTGATGTGTTGAAAACTTAAACTTACCCATTTTATGAGTTCCTGTGTCAGTCTGTGGTATCACTACCACTGGAGCCCAGAAGTAGTAAGAGACCTTGGGGTTAACTTTAGAGCCTCCTCCCCTTTCTCATTCCTCACTCTCTCCATCACTAAGGAATCGTCAGCTCTTTATCCACGTTTTTTAAATCCATCTTTCTTTTCTGTCTCGGTAGACACCAACAGTAAGTCAGTGTTTTATCTTCTTCCTTTTCTTGGAGAAGTGTCAAGGCAGGAGTCAAGGGACATGTTTTCTTCTAGCTTCTCTTCCTCTTGACTATGAAGTGATGACAAAGATATTTCTTTGATCACACATCTCTGATGGATTGCCATTGCTACAGAACAAAATTTAAATCCTATGCATGGAAAGACATTCTACCATCTATGACTTCTAGCCTAATTTCCAATTACTTCCACCTTCCCCATCTTATCACCATCCAAATGGACTCAGTGATTCAGGGCTATAAAATTATTCCACATTCCCTCAACAGATCCTTTAATATTCTGCTGTAGTCCTTTTATATTCCCAGTTCCCTATACCTGGTATTTCTTTGTCTTTTTCATCAAGTTCATCTATTCAAATCCTGTAAAGTCAGCTTCAGTACTATGACACCCATGTCCTATTCTACAGATCTCCCATTACAATGTGTTGCTTCTTCCTCAACACATTTCTGCCACAGCATTTGAAAACCACATGAACAGAGCATCATCATTATCTGTACACATATTTATTTGTCCCTGTTTCAAATTTCTAATAGGTCTTAAAGACAGGGTTCAAGTCTCATTTATCATCTTATTCCAGATATGGAGTCTAGATATTGCTGGGAACCAACTGTTAGAGTATATTGTGACCATGAGAACTGGAATCCTGTTGGTCTTTTTTAACATTGCATTCCTAGTATGTAGCACAATGCAAATATTCAATGGACATTAGTTGAATCGATGAGTGGATAAATTGGGACAAAAGCTAAAAGGAACTTCTATGCAATCTGGAATGGTGCTCAATATTTTGCATTTAATCTTTATTGTTATTCATAACTTTGTCCAACATTGGATCCATTTTCAGTAGGGTTAAGTATCACTCTTGATGTCAAAGTGATGGAACAGAAAACCTACAAAAAGTAGAATTCTGATTTTACTGAAGACAAAGCAGTTAACAGCCAGAGGGGCACACACACATACACACACACACACACACAGATGCACACACCAGCTGAGTTACAATGTCATATAAATTGAAGGAGAAGCTACTTTGCTATAACAAGTGACCAGTAGAACCCTATTAAGAGAAACAAAGTCTCCTTAGCAAAAGAAAAGCTGTTTTATATGTGCTAACAACAATAGTTGTTGCAGAGACTTAGGTTTTCCTATTAACAATATCACAACAAAGGGAAATCCTAAGACAACTGATATGGAAGAAAAACAGTGTGAGACATAGAAACCAATCAACAGAACTGAAAACAAGAAAGAAAAAATTCTGGCTGGGGAAAGAAATAAGACAATTCCTAGGCATGCAAAAGATTTTTTAGTTGTTCAAAGAGAATGTACTTCAAACTATTATCAGAAACTCATTCATTATGTCAAATTTAAATTAGTTGAACAAAAGAGGGGCTCAGAGACATTAAATGGCTCAACAATATACCTTACTAAAGGGGCCATAGTCCAAGAGTCTCTCCCTTAAAACAGCAGGTGGGTGACAATCTCACTGACTTCCCTCTTGCTATATTTTAATGGCTGACTGAGATTTTTTCAGAAGGATGCATACTTTATTTGTATATTTGTATAATATTAATGTTAATAAATTTTTGTCTTTTTCTTCTTAACTTTAAAAAATATTTTATTAGCATGTTAGCCTTAATATACTTTTATATATATATATATATATATATATATATATAATTCTTTTTTTTTAAGGAAAGGTACAGGCAGGAATGAGGGCAAGTAAGTAGGCAGACAAGGAAGAGAGAGGAGAAAGAAGCATTTCATTTTATTTTTATTTATTTGTTCATAGTGGTTGTTTCCCCCTGGACCCAGGATTAAAACCCAGGGGTATGTGTTCTGCACTCCTTCAGAGGCGATTAACCTAACCACTGCTCTACCAGGGTGCACCAGCATGTTTATATTTTCTCTTCTCTAATAGACAAGTTAGAGTGATATTGATATCTCAGTGGCCATGTCTGTTTTATCACATGCTTCTCCTCCATTATTAATAACTAACCTGACCACAAGACTGGGCATATTTTAAAGGTTAAGTAGGTCATAATTCCTCACTTCCCTGCCATAGCAATAGGTCGAATGAGACAAAGTCAAGGTAATCATAGCCTTAGCCTGAGTTGAGAGGAAAGCTTTATTTCTTGCTTGATTAAGATGCTGTATGTAATCTCAGAGCTGCCAGCATTCATGGCTCTAGCCTGGTAGCAGAGACTTGAATCCAGTAGCCAAAGAAGCAGAGACATCAGGACCTGGTCCCAGTACCCTCGAAAACACTCTGTCCTTTCTGGTTGCATACACCAGTAAGTACTTTACCTTCCTCCACAACTCTTTGCTCTTTGTTTTAATTTCGACTTTTGTCTCTAGAAAACAAAAAAAGAGCCCTAATAAATATATGGTCCATTGAGAAATCATTTCAAAATTTAAATCTCATATGGCAATTTTCTTTGTTTTCATGTCCTAAATTAGCAATGATTAGAGAACAAGCAGCAGTCTGCTTCTGATTCATCACACTTCAGCTGTACTGCCCTTCCTCTGGCCTTCGGACACGCCAGGCCTCTTTCTTTTTCCAGGCCTTTGCACATGCTGACCCCTCTGCCTGGAAGGCCTTTCTCCACCCATTTCCATACCTGGCCTAGTCTCAGGATTTGAGTCTTACTCCATTGTTACTTTCTTGGGTAGGCTTCCCTGACCACCATACACAAAGTCATTTCTGCAATAAGTTTATTTAGTGATGCTGTTCATTTTCTTTACAATATGTATCCTAGTAGGGAGTCATATTTTTTGTCATCTGTCTTCTTCCATTGAACATACACTTTGATGAGGGCAGAACTGCTGTCTGACCCTCTTTCTGCTTTATCCCCAGTGCCTGGTACAGTGTCCAGCTGGTAGTAGTTACACATATTTGTGAAATGTTAAATTAAAACGTCATTGCAATTGTTACATATAATTATTGTCAAGGTAACAGTATAAATTAACTGTATATATTTTATAGTTTTCATTCTTTATGTTTCAGCTATTCTCTACCATCTTTTTGCTCTCCCGTGAAGTTCTGAGTCAGAGCATCCCTTTGAATATCCTACATATGGACTAGAGGGACAATACCTGATGGTGATAGATGGAATTCCACTATTTAGAGCAGAGAAGTCAGGTCTAGTAGCCTCTCATGGAGAGATAGCCAGAATTTGAAGCTAAACCCTGAAAGTCCAAAAGGAGGAGTTCAAAGGAAGCCCTTGGCTGAGTGGATCATTTACTGCACTTTTGTATTAAGACACCAGGTGGCAGATGACTAGAGCTTGGATGACAAAGGAGAAGCATTAGAAGCTTGTCAAAGGCTGCATAAGCGATTTTAATCATTTGAAAGGATGGCAAAACTTATAATAAGTGCTTTGGACTTGGTCTATGAAAAGCAACATGTATTCTGAAACTCGACTTTCAGATTCACAAAGGAAAGGTGAAACATAGGAACATTAAAAACTAATTGAGCAGAAGAATTAGTATCAGCTCCAAGCTACAACCAAAGAGACAGCTTCTATATAATGAAACTAGAATCACTATTTTCATTGCAATCAGAGTTCTGTACTTTTTAATAAATAATATAAATTAGGAAATAATTGGTCTTATCTTTCTCTTTTCAACTTAAAGTACCAAGGAGATTTTTTTTAAAAAAAAAAGCTTCCCGATATATACGGAACAGAGAATCTATTGTTTCCTTGGTAACCTTCTGTTCAGAATTCTGGACTTGGGCAGCCTTTATTTTCTGCCAAATCCACAGAATACTGCAGAAAACAGGCAATTGATACACATATGTAAAAGCAGATTTAGGTTATCTCCTTTCATTAAACAAAAATGAAATGTTAAAGTCAACAACTAAATAAAATAGAATAATAATCACCATAAATGCTAATAAAGTTACTTTCTTTCCATTTTATGGTCATTAAAGAGTGATGGTAAAGAAAATAAAGCAGGAGGATTGGAGTGTCAGCCAGAGTGGAAGAGAGGTTAAAAGGAAGTGTAAGGGAATGAGATACTGAAGGGGATTTGAGAGACATTCACACAAAAGACAGAGACAAGGGAGAAAAAGGAAAAGGAAGAGGTTAAAAAAAAAGGAATCACAGCATAGAAAAAGATATGATAGAAGATAGATGGGAAATAGGTCAACAAAAGAGAAGAAAATCAGAAGGAACATAGACCAAAATCCAGAGAAGGAAGCAAAGGACCAGAGGTTAAGTAGGTTATGAGATATTTTCATTGATCCCTAATCTTTAAACTTCAGAATCAAATTACTTGTTACGTGCTGCCTTTTGACATGTTCGTTCATCAGCGAATCATTATTTACTTCTCTTTAACTGCTCTCATACTTAGGAAGTTTTTCTTCAAATAACATAAGTGAACCTCTTAGGTACAAGCACTAGGGAGGAGCTCAGACTTACTAACAGCTAGAGCATGTGGACAGGCACTGCAGAGAGGGAAGGAAAACTGGAACCACATCTGCAAGGCCATTCAGAACAATAGGGGCCAGAATATCTTTGAGGTAAGAACACAATTCTAGCTGTCAGGTATCCTGTCCTAGGTAAGGAGCAGAGATCTATTATTTCTTTGGTTTCTCTCCAATCCTATCACTTCACTTTCCATCATTGCTTCTACTGCTTTTCCCATTATTCATGACATTGTCTCTGCCTCTGAACTCAATTTTGGTAATATAGAGATCCATGCATGGTCACTCATTATCCAAATAGAATGCCCTTGCTGGGCAGAACTCTTAATTGAGGTTACATCCAAGATTGGGTGTCCTTGACTTATGTGCTCAGTCATGGTTCCAATAAGTCTGATCAGGGTGTAATGACCCTGGGGTACGATGCATACATGAGAGACCTTTCCGTACTAGATTGTGTGGATGGCAGCCATCCAGAAAGGGAGGGAATGAAACTGAAATGCACACCGATTGGTGGAACTAATATATCCACACTGGCCTATCAGGCACACTATACTTTTGCTTCTTGGGCATATAGCTTCACAACTCCTCGTGCAACTTAATTAAACCCCTATGTACACTCACCAGCACAAAGCAAAGTTTAGTCTCTACATCCAGAAGAAATGATATCACTTCATACTTTTAATCTGAAGTCAATGGCCTTTGAGTTTTACTTAAACCTCAAGAGCAATGAAGCAATAAAGTGGAATGTTTGGGGTTGATGGGAAGAGCGAATGCAGGAATTGAATTAATTCTTGGAGAGTAAGGAAACAGAAGGAAAGAGAAAAATATTTCCCTCCTGTGAAAACGGAAAGAGGTCTGTGAGCAGTGGGTTGACCCGAACCCAAGTCTGTGCCCCATGTAGATGTCAATCCATCTAAGAGATAATGGTGGGACACCTAGGGAAGGAGTTCCAGTCTCTGCAAACATTTCTGGACCTCCCATGTGACCTGCATTCAAACTATAAGATTTTTTGGGACCACTGTGGGCTTAAGCAATGTAAGTATTAGTGACACCCATGATACATCACAGAATCGAGAACCCAGGAAAGCAGATGGAGGATAGAGGTATTTTTGGACACTATGCAAGACTTCTAGATTCTTATCAGAACTGAATATAGACACCAGTCCCAATATTATCACAGTTGAATTTCCTTACAGCTTGGTTAGATGTATGCTTAAATTCATATTGCATCTGATTTACAGAAAAATTTAAAAATGTATATTTTTAATCCCTGAGTTTAGAGACTGAAAATCCTGTACCACTTAGAACCCAATGAGGGGTGGGAGAGTTGGGGGAGACAATAGTAAATGAAGCCAGCCTGTAAGCAGATAGGGACACTAACCACCAGATCTCCCTTATTTCCAACCCCTAAATTAAGATAGGTCTTCATCAAAGCATGGTCTTTACCTTGTACATTTGTCTGATAATTTAAAAGTCTTCTATAAACATAACCATAACCCTTAAAAATTCATACAAGTTTTTAATCAGTGATTGTCTTAATCATCCTGGATTATTCTAACAAAAATTCCATAGAAGGAATAGCTTGTAAACAACAGGGATTTTTTTTCCTGATGATACTAATACTAGAAGTCTGGGGTCTGGGTGCCAGCAGGGTAAGTTCCAGTGAGTGGTCTCTTCGGGGCAGTAGACGGTGCACTTCTAATTTTATGCTCGGACGTCAGAGCGCAGAGTGGGGAAGCAAACTCTCTCGTGACTCTTATAAGGGTCATGTTCTTATCATGGGGCTTGACCCTCAAGACTATATCTAGTCCCAATTATTCCCCCAAATCTTATCTCCTAACACCTCACAAGGTAGGGTTTTAACATACAAGTGTTGGGAAGATGCAAATATTCAGTCCATAATAGTAATTGTCTTTACTTTTTCTCACAGGAAAATGAAAGCAAGGAAATGTTCATTGGTTTGTGCTGTGTCACTGAGCTCAGAGGCCACAGAAAAAAAAAGAAAAGAAGTAGAGCCTTGTCTTTGCATGTCTTCCTGAAGAAACCAAGACTGTAGTTCCAGGGCAGATGGGGTGAGGGGAGCTTGTGTCCCCAGTGCTTGGAGGGGTGGGATAGGGCAGTCCTTGGTTCTGGCCAAGGTGGAGGTCGAGTGAAGGGAACGGGCTGGACCATGGAGCCCTGTCTCAACTTAGAAGGAGAGAAGCTCACAGAGCAAGGCAATAAGTCTCTTCACATGAATTTGGGACAAAAGGGAATTGACAGCAATGATAGAGTATATTTCCTTTGGGCTGACTACACACTTTCATTAGAAGCCTGAACTTCTTTATAGAATTGCATGACAGTTTTGCTGGGTCTGGGCAGCTTGTCTCATCAGACAAACTGTACAAGTTTCTCTTATAATGAATTCCTGCAAAACTAGTCTCTGGCATGAAAGCTTTGGCCGAGCTGGAGCTCAGTGCTTACTGCTGCCATTCCCTCTCCTGCAGATTCCTCCCTTCCCTCCTCCTCCCTCCACCCCTGTCTCCCTGTCTCCCTCTTCTCTGCTCCTTGCATCCTTCTGGAAGACTCAGTACTAGTGCTCAATCAGATAACCACCCCGATTCTCACTTTATTCATTTACTGAGCGATGTCTGCTTAGCAGGATTATGGTGAGGCCTCAATAAAAACATATATGAATGTCCTTGGACAAAGGGGACACTGATAATTATTTGGTAGGAAGTAAAGAAGGAAGGAAGAAGTCAGTGGTTTATGTGTTACAGAGTACATGGAAAGATAAATCACCCACTGGAAGGTTTATTGGGTGGTAGGACGTGAGGAGGGTGAGTCAGAGCAAACTAATGAAGGAGTGTGACGGTGGAAGGTACAGGCTGTTGCTGTTGCTGCTGACATGATTTGAAAGAGATACAAGACTGAATCTCTAGTCGGTGGTAATTAAAGGAGCTCCTTGGGCACTTTATGTAGCCTGAATGCTAACCCTCATGTCCTGCTTGAGACCCATTCCCATCTGTATAATTATCTCTTCACAGTAGTCCCCCAGCTGCACGGTTTTAGCAAAAATCTTTTCTAATTTTTATTTTCTGTAATTATATTGCACATAGGTGAGTAAGGAAATGGCCACAGGATGCAACCTAGTTTCTTCCTCCTGAGGGCAGAGAGAAAAAGTCCTGGGTAGATTGTCATCTTAGGAAAGTCCTGAGAATGCATGAATATTAAAAGGTGTTCTGCAAGCATTTTTCATAATGCTTGCTGCTAAGGTCTTCATAGCAATGATAAATACATGGTTGCAGATCCTAACAGTTAAAGATGATCCCATGCTGGAATGGGTTGAATTGTGCCTCATCCCAAATTCTGTGTGGAAGCCCTAACCCTTAAATGAAATGATAAGAATGAGACCTTGATCTGATAAGACCTTGTCCATAAAATTAGAAGAAGCGACATCAGAGATTCATCTGTAGGCATAGAGGAAAGGCCATGTGAGGAGACAAGGAAGTGACAAGGAAGCAGCTGTCTGCAGGCTAGAAGGAGGCATCACCCCAAACTAAATCTGCTGGCACCTGACCTATCCAGAGCCTGTTGGCACCAGAGGGCTCTCGACACGGGCGATTGGGTTGGACCTTTGCTCTCCATGGCTTATCTTGAAATATGTGCTGTGATTCATGTGTACACAGAAGTAGAAAGAGTCTGATGACAAGTTCTGTCATAAGCTTGACTGTTTTTGGTGTCTGTTGGCCCAGCCATAGTGATATCAAAGAACTCTGCAGTATAGTCTGTGTTTCTCAGCACCTCTACCCATTTTCTATTACTGCCAAATCAAATGACCTCGCACCCACTGGTTTAAAACAGCACAGATTTATTCTCCTACAGAGGTGGAGATCAGAAGGCCCAAATCAGCCTAACTAGGGGCTAAACGCACGATGTGGTAGGGTGGTTTCTCCTGGAGGCGCTGAGGGGAGAATCTGTTTCTTTGCTTTCTCTAGTGTCTGTCTCTCTTGGCCTTCTCCCTCCTCCAAGCACATCACTTAATCCCTGCTTCCATGGTGGTATGACCTTCTCTTCACTCTCACCCTTCCTTGCATCCCTCTTAAAAGCATTACTGTGATGACACTGGGCCCAGCTGGATAATGCCAGATAATTTCCCCACTCTAATAAATTGATCTCATCCTCACTTCCTAGTGCCATATAAGGTAACAATTTCTAGGGATTAGGTCAAGGACACGGTTGGAGGAAGTATTATTCAGCCTTTCATGGTGCACATCCCTGCATCCCACAGTTCCTGGCACAGACCCTCATGGAGACCATCCCCACCGGGAGCTGCCTGCAGGCTCAGCATTACTGGACGGGTCTCTCCTGCTTGAACATCCAGGCAGAGGGAGGAATGGGAACTAACAAGCAGAGACTCTGATGGGCTAAGACACTTTCACTGGGGGAGTGACACAGAGCTAAGGAGAAGGTGATCTAGAGGCCAAAGACATCATTTCAGGGAGAGGGAGAGGAAGGCTGCAGAGAAGATACACAAAATTTAGATGGGAAATGTCATTTTTTTTTAGAGTCAAGACAAAAACACATTAAACAAAAATAGAACTGATTTCAGATTGGCATATAAGAAGCAAATAATGGAGTTCATCTCTGAAGTAACATGAGAAGTTAAAATGGTTTTAAGAAGTGAGAGACTTCTGGAAGGAGGTAATAGGAAACCTGGGTCTTGCTTTGCGAATCTTCCTTGACTACACTGCCTTCCAGGTCTGGGTACCTCTCTTGATCTTCGGGTCACTCTTTACTGGGGCCTAGAGTCCTGCTCTTGATTCCCAGTTTCCCTGGTAACCAGGGTCCTGCTCCATGCATACAAACCCTCCAGACAGCACCTGTTTGACAGGAGTCCGGGGACCCAGCCCACTGACTGGTTGAGCATAGCCCACATGTTAGGATCATCCTATCACACTTTGAGCACCTGGAGATGCCCATGTAGAAATAAGGCTTATACCTAGAAAAACATGTACTCTGGCATCTTAGGCAGCTCTTCAATACCTTAGTGTGCATGTCTTCTGCAATCTGCACTTTCTCCTATTATTAGGAAAGTAGTAGTCATGTCTTATGAATGACTCCAAGATGCAATGTGAATCTCTCACAGTGTCTAACACAGACCTGGCAGGCATTCAAAATTAGTACCCGTTGATTGGAAACTTGAATTAGTCTTACTCTGCATTAGTACATTCAAGACAAAATGCACTTTGTTAGAGACACATTCTGAAAAGAGAGCTGCTTCTTTTGTCTCCCCTTCCTGGAAACATCGAAATTGGTTACAATTTTGCACTGGAAACCCCTCTTTAGATGTTCTGTTGTATGTAAGCAATGGGTTACCAAGAGGAAAACACAGTCTCTGCCTTCAAGAAACTCCTAATATGGTACACAGATAAGTAAAAAGTATGGGTCACTATAAATTTTGCACGCTCTACTGCAAAATGAAAATATAGAGCTTCTTTTTTTTTTAAAGGGTAGCATGGCCATCAACAGTCCTACAATTAAAATTTTCCTTTCTTCTGCTTGATTTGGCATAGTGTTTTTTATGTGGTGTGTAATATTGCTCTAAAGAAAATTAAAATTTCACATTGTCAGCATGAATTTCATCATCTATCCTATAGTATGCAATGCCAGCTTATATTAAAACATGATAGCATTTAGCCCATATGCAGTATCACTAAAATTATATAATTTTACCAGAATAGTGGAAATGCCTCACAAACTCAGCTGTCTTTATTTTACTTCTTGATATACATGCCTTTATCTAAAGTCTCTATTTTCAGTTTACTGGTGAATAAGGAAGGATTTAACATAAGGAGCTACAGGTTACTCTATCTTTCCTTTTCTCCTATTTTATCATCTTCAGTGTAAGTGGTTAACTAATACAGAGAAGCAATAAAAGTATAAAAGAATGATAGGGTTCCTTTCCCCTTTTTTTCTTAGAACATCATTGCCTTCATTTGGTATTCAAAACAAGTTCTACTTGGAGTTAAAAAAAGCATGTCCTCTTGGATTTGTAAGTGCCCCTGTTTACCTGCAAATGTAGTGCACTTAGCTCATAATTGTTTCAAGTGTTGCTAGAGTCTCATGCATTGGGAGTCCACTGGGATTGAGTGCTTCTGGGGAATTACAAGGTTTTTATATGAATGGGACACTAAGGAAGAGTCGAATCACATATAGCATGTATTGCCTTTGCTCAGGTACATGATTCATTGTCCCACTGGGATCCCCTAATAAACCAGACATTCTAAAGCAAAATAATATTTAGAAGTTCAAAATGGTGCTAGTGGAATATTAAATAAGGTGTGGGGTCTTTAGAGCCCAGGGCTCTGTGGCACTGCACAAGATAGATACCCATGAAGCTGGACCTGATGATGATACCCTGTAGGAAATTCCATGATAAAGACATTCACAAAGTTCCATAGGAACATCTCGCTAGAGTGGAGAGGAGAGGTAGACTTTTATGGAAAGTGACTCGGAAGCTGAAACTTTAAGGATGAGAAAGGTTTAGTCAAGTGAATGAAGGAGGAAAACAACATTATAGTAGGAGCAACCAAAACATGCATGCTTAGACAACTAGAGCATATGGGTGTGGGTAGCCAAAGAATTTGAAACCCACCATGTCCTAAGGGAATTTGAGTGCCAAAGTAAAGAACTTTAACTACCTGGAAATATATGTGATGTCACTGGAACAGAAGCAGAGACATGACAAAAGGATTTGTATTCTCAAAAGATCTCTCTGATAATTATGTGAATGATGGGTTTGAAAGAGGAAAAAATGAATTCAAAGTCATTGCTATGCTCCAACAGAGAAGTTAAGACTGTGAGATTCCTTCATTTTTTCCTTTAAATAAAAAAATGGTAATTGAGAAAGGCAGACCTATGTTAAAGAATGAGAGTTAAGATATTAACTGAAAAAATAATGCACAATGCCATTTACAGCAAAAACAATTAGTAGGAGATTGGGTTCTCAGATCAATTTCTAGGCTACTCTCTTGAAAGCACTAGACAAATCCTCAGACTAAGCATTGGCTTATTCATATAGCTAAGACACCTAACTTGGTCTATATTCTATCATTATTCAGTCATCTTTTTATGGCCATTGCTAAGAGTTTCTGCTGAACGATTTTATGCATAGTGTTAGCTATGCTGTTTGTCTTTAAGTAAGAACTATGAAAAAATTTGGCAGCCAGGAACTATTCTTCCAATATCATTTGGTTGTACTGTAAGTCTTCCCTATTTAACTTTGTATGGAAATTTGCTTCCGTTCTCTGACTCCATGCAAAATGGGATTTAATGAGGGAATATTTTGATAGGAAGGACTAGATGAGAGTTAAATAAGCCAGGGAATGGAAACACATTTCCAGTCTCATCTTGGCTTCCTCACTTTTCTTCCTCATGAGAGTTTTGACTTCCCACTTCTCTGTACTTTCCTATCTAGTCCTTCCTATCAAAATATTCTCTCATTCAATCTAATTCATCAATCACTGCCCTGCTACTCTTTCATGTACTAGCACACACAACAATGATGTCCCAACAGCTCACTGGAGCTAATGGAAAAGATCACTTGTAACTGTAGGACTGCTCTGGAGAATCCTGGCTGCGCAAATCCCATCCATCAGCTCTGAGGATGAGGGAGTCATTACTCGGATGCACCTGCATCCCATTTGCAGCACAGCAGTCTGTGTCAGCACTGACTGCGAAACTCTGTAACAGAGAATCTCTCGTCCTTCCAGATATACGTGTTAACTAGTTATGTGTTCCTCACACCGTAATATGTTCTCCATCTCCTAGGGATCTTGTTAAAAATGCTTAATCTGATTCAGTAGGTCTGAGATTCTGCATTTTTAACAAACTCGCAGATGATGCCAATGTGATTCACAAACTATCATTTGTGTACAAGGAACTGGATGATTCATTAATGCAACTTGCTCTGGAAAATTAGAAAATATTTACAAATTAATGTAATTTTAAATATTATAAAGTTCACAACATTTCCTGACTTTTAGTACTAGTTACCAGAACTTGAGAAACAGTATAAAGTAGTCTCTTTTGAAATAAAGGTAAAGTTCAGCAATCTTACTTGATTAAATCTGCTCTGGTTCAATTTTACACATCAGAGAAGCTTCAGATTGTTGTTCTTGCTAACACTCTAAATCTATTTTAAAGTGATTATAACTGACAGCTCCTCTTATAAGAACACTTGCCTAGAGTGCAGAGAGCTACCAAATTTGGTTTTCTTGTAATCAAAGAAAGACCCTTGGAAAAGAGAGGTGAGAACTGATTATTTCAGCAAGACTTGGTGCTAGATTGAAAAACTCAAAGAAAGGCATAATTATGTTAAAAATTATCTTGACATAGAGAAGCTATGCTATTAAAATAATCACTTGATTTTAAACAAAATATCCTTGTCTCCAGACTGTGACTAAACTTTTTGCCCTACAAACGGTAACTATTTCTTTCCAACTGTCAATGAATTTAAACTCAGAGACTATAGGTGCAATGTTCCATTTCACATGGAAATAAATTTAAAGGCAAATGTAAAAATGCCTTTCAGATAAAGCTGAAATCGGCATTTAAGATAAGCTCAGTGGCATTATAATTGTTCTGGAATAGGAAATGAATTCTGAAGATTCAAAGCATTTGAAAATAAAAATTTAAACTTTCTAATTTTATACATCACAGTTTTTGAATAAGAGGGAGCATTGACATGATATGAGATTTAAAATGAAACCTAACTCTATTCAAATTCAAATTATGGACATTTGGGAATTTTTTACAAATATATATAGATAGATAGATAAACCGACAGACAGACAGACAGATATTCCAAACACCTTTCTTCAATCTTTTCAAAAACTTTACTGAACTTTTGACAATTTAATCTATTAATCCTTATAATATGAGCATAATTTGAGGCATCTGAATATAAATTGATCCAGAGGGAATGAATCTGACATTTAAAAAAATTCTATCATCTTTAAAGTGATATAAATAAAATAATTGTTTTTGGAATGAAATATCTTTGTAAGGAGGGCAGTTACAGTAATGCATTTGAAATGCTGAACAAGAAAATATCGTCTAACTTTGTAACCCATGGGGAAGGAGGGACAATATATTGGAAGACAAATTAATGATTCTGGAGGCCCAAAATATTGTTAAGCATTTGAATTAAATAAACTGTAAGAGTGAACTGCAGAATACCATTGCCAGTTTATGAAGGTTTTCCTTCTAAGCAGAGCTAAAAAGGTGAGCAAGGATTTCTCTGTATGAGTAAATAGCTGATCAATTTCATGTCAGTCACATCCTTTCTTTGAAAACTGCTTAGAGAAATCATAGAACAAAATGATTTGACTGTGGATGAGTAGTTTTATGGTCAATAAACTGTAGTACATGATGTTTTACATTAGAGAAAAGGGCAATCAGATTTCATGGTTCAGAGTGTAAATTGATTACTCTAGGGATCTGAACATAAATAATTTTTCTGGTCCTCTTATTGTAATTTTATCCAGTTGGTAAAAAGCACCTTTTTCATTTCTTATCTGCACTGAAAGACTTGGTCTTAGACCATTATAGTTATCAAAGAACAAAATCTGGTGAACTTAAATCTCATTTTAATGAAAAATAGAAATTTAACATGGGTTATAACATCTACTTTCATTGTATAGGCTTTGGTTAATGAAAGAAATAATAGCACTCTAGAAGCTATAATTTCCTCTGAAGTGAATGTAATTCAGGTAATTACACCCAGGTGGTGGCTGGATCATGAAACAAAAGTCTGAGCAGCCAGAAGTCCTAATAAAGCAAAGAAGATGCAGCTACAACTACATGGTTGGTACTGGGATAGGTATTTTGATGTATGCTCTCTCTATATGATTATCTGTAAGAAAGACTACTTTTCATAAAAACACATTTTCTGTAATAGCTAAGTAGAGCTCTTAGAATATTGCTTCCTTAAATACCCCGTACAATTAGAACAAAAATGAAGAATTCTCATTTACTAGTCTTGGATAGTTAACTTTAATGTTTCTCAAGCAATAATTTTCTCCTAATTTGAGTATAATTGATTTACTTAGGGGTAGGCCTCCCCAACATAACCAGAGCAGGCTTTTTTCAACGGGCACTAACTTGGCATGTGAAACTAAGGTTAATGGAAGCCCTGGATCTTCATGAAAAACTGTTTTCACTACCTTAAAGAATGAAGACTACTCAGGTTTAGAGTCATTTTAAGAAATAACCTTTCTATTGGAGAAACTTATCTTATGGTGGGGCAAACATCTAGAGCATCTTGTTTCCTTATTTGACTCACTTTCTTCTTGTTAGGAAAGAACCCCCTTCTCCTCTCTCCTTGATGCTCGGGACTCCTATCTCATTAATTAACTCAGCAATATAAATCCTCAGTCTTTTTCATTTACTATAGAATTTACAGCTATATAAATTCTCCATATGTATGTAATTACATTTTTTTTCTTTTTCTCCTGCTAATCTGCCTGATGTTAATTTGTTTGCTCTATTAGCATGAGAAGAATTCAGAGGGATGGGGGAAATTTTCCCCTGTACTCTTACATTATTTCTTGAAGTTAAAACCTCTTGGAATATGTTCACAGAGCTGAAATGATTAGTATCTTTACCATTTAAATGATTAATGATGCTCAGTATTCTTATTAGTTACACAGTTTATACCCATCTTTCTGATTAAGATGCAGAAACAAAGAAACAATCATTTATTATCTGTGCCAATTTTCTCCTCACAAGGACAACACTCAAAATATTTACTAACTTACATGAAGTAGTGACCAGTTGAGAAATAATGTTTATCATTCTTCCTTTACTTACCAGAAGGACTATCCTCTCACCAGTCAGGAAGTTTCATCTGTCCTCCCCACAGAACAACTTTCAAGGCCAGCTCTTCACCCTTTCACTAACAGAATGCATGACTATGTTCTTCTAGGGAATTTGCAGCTCGAGTCACCTGCCAAAGACCCTCCACACTACAGAGATGGTGACTCCAGCAGCCGTAAGGGGTGGCTGTTAAATATAGGTCAATTTTGCTTTCATAGAAAATAGCTACTTTACAAACCTTTCTAAGTTATGTGCTAAATTGAGAATGAAGGTCTTATTTTTCTGAAAACAAAATCCAATAGCTTAAATAACTAGAGCAATTACGGAAACAAATAAGACTCTATGTTCTATAATAGCTGAGGCAGTGTGATGTGACTTCAAATGCTAATAACTCTGGGTTTGAAGACAGTTTTCCTACCATGGTGATTTATCTTCTATTTCTTCATCTGTAACATGGAGATACAAATACCAGCGGGTCTTCACTTGAAGTTTATATAGGACAGCCTAAGGAGAGGGTTAAGAAGTGGCAGGCTACCGCATGGTAGGTGCCTGTGACAGGAGCCATTGTTGTTCCTCTTTTCTGCCCTTTCTGAATTAACTCCTGATTAACTCATTATAGGTATAAAATTTATACTGGATCTACTGTCTTGGATGAGAAAACTTGCGCTCTTCTTTTTGGTCCTGGTTATAGTGGCAGAGCTATCCCCAAATATGGTTGCCTTTAGGAAGTGGCTTATTTCTGAACTGTCGTTCTCCACCAAGTGTCCTGAGATTCCCAAGGAAGTTGGATGATCTGCCCTCCTCACCACACTGTTGCTGCAGCAGGAGCCTGTCTCAGATTCTGCTAGGAACCTGCATTTTAACTGACATGAGACTTGTAATACTAGGAGGCATGGCTTCCTCTTCAGCCTTGTGAATATGGCACTTCTTGTTTACTCAAAGCACATTTTGACTTGTTTGGATTATATTTCTTATCAGACATGGAATTTGAAATGTCCCCCGTCATTGTTATGTTATGGTTTGACGCAACCCATTGAAAAGATTCAAATTGGAACCTTTGAAAAACAAACACATGAAACATTTAAACAAAAAGAAGTTCTTAACCAGATACAAAGTTATTTTCAGATGCAAGAAAAACAAATAATAATTTTCAAGAAGTTATTGACCTGCCTTCTTACTGATTCTCAAGGAGCTAGTGGAACTAGCACCTGGTAGCAGTGTAACCCTGGGTAAGATAATTTGTTTCATAGAGCCTCAGTTTCCTCACTGGTAAATGGTATAATAAAAGTATCTACTTCATAAGGAGCTAGTGAAAACTAAATTAAAAAATAAATACAAGAAGTCTAGAATAGTCCCTGACACACAAGTTTTCCATATACGGTAGCATTTATTTTTTATTGTTGAAAAACCATCCAATCATTGCTAAGACATTATAATAGTTTTTAAATGTTTTGTTAATGAAAACCCCCAATTATTTCCCCATTTCCCATCTAAGGCTGTAGTAATAATACAGTCCTTGGATGCTGAAGATGAGAAACCCTGTTCTTCTCTTTTTCTTATTTTTTTTCAAGAAACATAGCTTGGTTATTGTTTATATATTTGCAATATTTTGCATCCAAAAGGTTTTAAATAGGTGTACCGATTTCCAAATGGCTTCTAATCCCTTGGCAAAATTTTTTAGAGACACTTGGATGATTGGTCAAGTTTCAGAATGTCCTTGGGTAGAGTTCATCATAAACATGATTGACTGAGGCAGTTCTTCCATTTTATAAAAATTTTTTTTCATATATAGCACCAACCTCCAAGCCAACCCCACACCCAGTCATGCTGTATCTGATATTAAAATAAGGGTCTTGGGCTGTTTTAGCAGACGGGAACTGAGGTGAACATGAGCAGGTTGGAAGGAAGAGTGTCAGCTTTTATGTCATGCACAGGAATTTGGACATTATTCTGCAGCTTATAGGAACCTTATTAATCATCTGAAGCAGTGGAGTAATATGGATTTTTCTGTACTCGCAGATTGGTTGAGCAAACCAGAGGTAGAAACTGGAGGTGGGGAAATCACTTGGAAGTAATTAACCGAGACATGGTAAGGCTCTAACCTGGGGCAGTGGCAATGGGAATAGGGAAGAGCTGAAGCTTTGAGAGAATACAAGACAGCAAATCAGGACAAGAGGTGCAATTGGATAGAATGGGATCCAGAAAACATCCAGTATAAAATGACTGCTTCTTCTGTAGTGCACTCTATTAGAGTTCTAGGACTACCAAAACAAAATATTACAGGTGGTGTAGTTTAAAAAGAAGCTAATTTTCTCATAGCTCGGGAGGCCAGAAGTTCAAGATTGAGGTGTCAGTAGAGGAGTGCATTATGAGGCTTCTCTCTTTGGTTTACAGATAGCCAACTTCTTGCTGCAGCCCTTGGTCTTTGTTGACTGTGTCCAGATCTCTTATGAGGTCATATTGGATTAGGGCCCACCCTAAAAGCTCCCTTTAACTTAATCATCCATTTAAAGGTCTTATCTCTGAACAGAGTCACATGCTAAAGTACTAAAGGATTGAGGTTTCAACACTTCCATCTTCAGAGACTCAGTTCAACCCATAATACAGTCTTCTACATTAATGGCAGTTAACCATAATTGTATGAACATATATTAGTGCTGATTATTAAGTAATTGTCTCTCAGTTCCAAAACCAACTATGCTGCTGGGACTGGGATTCTGCAAACTACTTTCTGCTTTGCCAGCTGGTTCTGCTGAGGCTCTTCCAGTAAGGGCGCCAGAGGGAGATCGTGAGGCCTGAGGGAGATTGGACAGACTCTGGCCATCTTGTTTCTGGTGGCAGAGTTTCACCCCAACAATAAATCTTCACCTTGGGAGCCCAACTTACTCCCAGATTCCAGTTGTTCTTTCACCCTTGCAGAAGCAGTCTCTTCACATCCCCTGAGAAATACCACCACCACCAGCCAGCACCTCCTTCTGAGAGCTTTGAGTTTCAGCTCCAAGGAGCTTCTCTTCCAAAGGATGCGATGTTTACCCTTGCTGGACTTGAGAGCTGCTCCCCACACTCACTTTCTCGGTATTATCTCTGTGTCTCCCTTTCCCTTTTCAGTCCTCCAATACCTGCTTAACCAATACCCTATATTACACTTTGTTAAAATAAGTGAGGTGATTTTTTTCCTGATATAACACATTTCTTTTGAAAATTATTTCCTCCTCTGCTTCTCATTGTGTAGTCATTGTCATTGTCTTATCTATGTACACAACATAAATAGTAGAAGAGTGAATGAATGGTGAGCGTTATGATACAAAGGACATCAGAATTTCATAGGTATTAAAACAAATGAAAATTAGAAAAAAAACCCATTATGAACTTTGATGGCTCCCTTGCAGCTATGACAGAAGAATACCTTAGAAGACAGAGTATTAGATTTGAGTTAATAGATCTTGTTTCTATATGCTCGTTTCTAATCACCACTTACTGTTTGGTGTCTACTCAGAACTGTGGTTTATTGAAGAAGCCAATAATAAAGGCAAAAGTCTTATGACAAGCATAGGGCATAAATGATTACATACAGAGTACCCTCTTTGCCTCTTAGCCTTTCTTTTTATTTTTCCATTTAATATCTATAGTTCTTATAGTAAATTTGGGCAAGTATTATAAAAATAAAAGTAATAGTGGCACTAACTTGTGTGGGATTCTTATCATGTGCCAGACACCATGCTAAGCACTTTATCCTTGAGCATCAGGATAACTCCACGGTGTCAATACTATTGTTCACACCCATCTTGCAGAAATGGAAACTGAGGCAGTACTTAGAAAATGTGTCCATGTTCGACTTCACCTTAAAGATGGTGACCTAGAATTTGATGCTCTCACTAGGTGTTCTCACTATAGACCCTGTGCTTGAAAGTTTCTTAGCTCATTTAATTTCTCAAAATATATTTGCATTGGAAAGAGAATTGAGTGTTTTATAACAAATTCCACCCTTTGAACAGAAACTATCATGCAGATCAAGACAGTAATTCCTGTCACCAACAGTTAACTCAGCTCCAACCCCCCAACACTAACGCCCTCTCCCCGCAGAGTGACAGTAAACAATAAGAAAGAGAAAGGAGAACATTATCTAATACAGAAAAGAAAAAAATAGATTTTAGTGCCGTAAAATGGAACTAAGTGCTTTTCCTTCAAGATGGGGTGTTCTAAAGGAGGAGAGGATCATTGAGAGATACGAGACACATATGAATTAACTATTATAATAGTAATCTCTTGGGTTTCACTTGTTCTACCTTTACTTTTCTGTCTCCCTAATTTTTGTTTTGGGGGCAGTGATTCCCACAAATTTTAGCAGTATAATTTCCTATTTTCCAAGTGAAATATTTGAGAGCATATTAAACATGCAAAACAGTATTTTATAAAGCTATATTCCTTCTTATACATAATGCTACTTATTAATAATCAGGGAAGATGTACATTAATTGGCAGTTCTCAGTGTTTTAACATTTGGCTCATATCATATTTGAATGTGCTTGCTGGTTAGTTTTTAATTACAGTTTTAAAAATAACTATTTTAACATATTTTAAACACTACTAACAAATGCTTGCTGGGCCCCAGAAACACCTCTGAGGAAGTGCCACAGCTTGCAATTCCCGATGGAGGGAAACGAAGATGTCCACAGCTCGCCCACCCCCAGACATAATGAGATGCCATTCGCCCCTTCCTGAGTACATTTATGCTGGCCCACGCTCCTGGCAGAGGAACAAGAGTCAGGCTCCATCGATCTTAGACACGCAGAGTCACTTATCCATATGCTCAGGGTGTTTGACGCTCTGTCCCTGCCCAGTCACAAATTAGTCACTTTCTGTTAGTGACTGTGAATATAAAGGAGACATTTTCTGAAACACAGATCTTGTAACAGTTATGGCTAGAGAAACCAATAACCATTTATTTGGGCTTCATTTATTATGCATCTAAATGGAATAGCTTCAGTCTGTGGCTTCTCTACATGTTAATGAAAATATTCCACCCCTTAAACCTGCTCCCACAGCCGCAATTCTAATACAAGGAGAGCAGACACATACAAGGTGTCAAGCTTGTCTCTCTCTTTCATCTGCCTTTCTTTCATTGAGAGTCATTGTGGCCAATTTATAGAATAAGAGCATTTTAGAATCAGAAGGAAATTCAGAAATCATGCAGACGAATGTCTTGATTCTGAAAGAATTCTCAAAATAGCATTTCTGATGACCTCTCATTGAATACTCTTAAGTGCAAGATACTTACGACATCATCATTCCACCTTGGCAAGCAGGAATTTAGTGAAAAGTCTCCCTTACGTCACAGATGGCACAATTTAGTCAATCACTACTTGATGGATATTCAGGTGGTTTCCAAGCTTCTGTCACAAGGTTGTAGTAAACATCTCTGTAATTGTATTAATTATTCTGGATTTATTTCATTAGCGAAGACTCATAAGTGGAATTGCAAAGACAAGTATATGTATATACTTTAAATTATAATAGATAATGCTGAGTTACCTTTTACATTGTATCAATTAATATTCTGCCAACTGTGTATGACAATGACTATTTTTCTCACTGGATATTATTGAATTTTTAAACCTTTGGCTATCTATCAGCTGAAAACATGATATCTCATTATTACTGTTTTTTTGATTTCCACGCCATAATTACTGTTGAGGCCAAACATCTTTTCGAATGTTTTTGTAATCTGTGTTTTATTTTCTGCAATTTTGTTGTTGTTAAATTGTTTGCTGTTTTTCTTTGGATGGTTATAGTATCAATTTGAAAGAGTTTTTAGTTGATTAAGGATTGACCTACCTAGTGTTACTCGTGAAACTTACTTTCTAATTTCTAACTATCCTGTTTATCTTCTCTGAAAAAATTCATTCCTCAATAATTCTTTTAAGATCAAATGCTTGCTCATGAATAATTACCTCACTGTAGAGTGAAGTACCCAGTATAAAGCCTTGCTCCTCAAGGGCAGTCCACGGACATACAGACCCAGTCACACCTGTTACACACTTGGTAGATGGAAGCATCTCAAGTGCTGCTCCAGACCTTCAGGTTTATAACCAGGCAAGTTGCATCACATTAAAATTTAAGAAACACTGCAATAGAGCGTGAAGTGTCCTTAACTCTTGCCCTGACTCTGATACTTATATTAAAATAATCATCGCTTTTTCAGCCACAGTAACTAAAATCCTTCAGTCTTATTTCAAATTAATTGTTGTTAAACTGTTTCTTCATCTGTATTCATTAATGAAAGCTTTTGTACCTGAATATAAGATTTTACCGTAATTTCCATTATATTTCATTGTATTTGTTTGAACACTTAATTCCGATCTGAAATATACTTTTTGACTATTGGATCCACATTTCAATGTAGAGGCTCTTATTACGCTGTCCTGGAGGAAATTAATCTAAAACTTTGTGCTAAGGCTACAGGTAAGTCGCTTATGCTCACTTTTTTTTTTTGTCTTATGGACATATTAAATCCAGTTAAGATAAATTTTAAGGCATATCTTCAGGAGAAAGAGAAGATCTCATAATGTACAACATGGAACTAAAGATATTTATGCAAAGGATTGTGCTTGATTGGCTTCATTCTTTTTTTTTAAAGCAATCACCTGTTGGCTTCTTATCCTCACCAGCTGCTTCCATAACTGATCCAGGCACCAGATCCCACCTAATCAGACACAGTTCCTTGGGGGTTGTGCCACTGCATCAAAGTAGCAATGACTGAGAACTGTTGCTGCAGTGATGACTTTGCTCCTGGAATGACTGTATTTTTGAACAAAATACTAAGCTATCTTAGAATGAAAGATAATTTCCATTTTGAAGGTACACCCAACTTTCATATAGGACAAGATGGTGTGATTTGTTTTTCCTTACTCATCCGCATTAAGTACAATGATAAACCCTGGGCAGTCAAAGGAAACTGAAAGCTGGTAAGAAGAAGACAAACTAATTTGACAGGAAGTACACATAGTAGCAGTGAGCCTTGTGAACTCTACCCAACAGAAGAAAGTTAACTTGGCAATAGAAGGCAACCCAGATAGGCTTATTCCTCCCCTGGATCCAAAGGGGGTCTTTCTGAAAACATCACCCTAAAACCAGCCTGATACCATTGGCAAGGGGATAGATGGGTAAATCCAACAGAGTAAATATTGCTGTCCTCCCCAAAGTGACCCATAGGTTTAATGCGATTTTTATTAAAATCACAGCAAGGCTATTTACCTACTTATAGTCAATTAATTAAAGACATAGATAAGTTTATTCTATCATCAATTTGGAAAGGCACAGGCAGAGTGATAGACATATATAGCAAGAGAAATAATAAAACCCAGAAATACACCCACATAAATGCACTGGGCTAGTTTTTGACAAATGTACAAAACAACTTAATGGAGGAACAAAAACCTTTTCAACAAATGATGCCAGAACAATTGAATATCCATAAGCAAAAAGATGAATCCTGACCCAAATCACACATTATGCAAAATTTAACCAAAAATGGATCATGGACATAAATGTCAAATTACGACAAAAAAAATTAAGGCAGGAAAAAATTTTGGAATCTAGGACTAAGCAAAGAGTTCTTAGACTTGATATAGAAAGTATAGTTCATAAAAAAGTAGAACAATGTGTTGACCCTCATCAAAATAAAACAGCTTTATGAAAACTCTTGTTAAAAAGATCAATTATAATAGAAGAAAATAGTTGCAAACCATGTATTCAGTAAATGATTAATGCTTAGCTTAGTAAAGAACTATCAAAATCCAACAGGATGAAACTAATCATTCCAATCAGAGGATGACCGTATAGTTGGGGGTTTGGATAGTAAATTCTGTATATTTAAAATTAAATACTATCCAGCAATAAAAAGTAATGAAATACTAAAGCATAAATCATACAAATATCTCAAAAACATCAGACTGGTCAAAAGAGGCCACAAAGTAAGAGCATTATGTCATGAATCCATTTATATGACATTTAAGAGCAGGTCAAATTAATCTAACATAATAGAAATCAGAAGACTTGTTGCCTGTGGGAACGAGACCACCTTCCTAAGGTATTGGTACAGGTATAGTGGAATCCTTCCATTCTAAGCTCATGTCGCTGTTTTCCTTCCTGTTTGCAGTGTGGGCTAAATGGGTATGCAGATTTGTCAACATTCATCAGATTCTCCATTTGTGACCAGTGTATGTCATTTATATAAACTATGCTTCAATTTAAAAAGTATGGAAAACAAGAAACAAGAAAAAATTAAATTTCAAGGTAACTGAAGATACCTTTACATTCAAATTTCTATCCTGCTGAGGCTTCCTATAAAGACATGGTAGAAAACCATCTGTCTCTGTTGAGTCATCACACCCACAGTCCAAGGGCAAAATTCATAAAAAGTAAAAATAAAATCACTTTATGAGCTAGACTCAGCAAACATGGCAGTTATCTACGTAGTGTTACTCTTTCTTGTCCTTCAGCATCAGTTTTTGTCCTTTTCCTCAATTAGTCATCAAGTAACCTGTGCTTGTCACCACTCAATTCCCTGCCTAATTTATTTCTATTTAGTTCCAAACATATTTGCTATTATTCATTTAAACTTTCTTCATGTTGTCTTATCAAGTCCCGCTGGGTTATGCATGATGCTGTAAGCCAGAACCACTAGGGCTTCAGACACTTAGTAGACAGAACTCCCCTAGCTGTGATGGGCTCACAGCTCTCCTGCTAGCAGGCACAGGTCTAGAAAAAGTAAGGCTGTCCAAGGTGCAGGGACTAGCAGTTTTATTTTCAGTCAAGAGAACCATGCAAGACTTGTTTGGAAGCCCAGGTCAAATACAGGTAAAAGGAGGAGAGGAAGGGAAGACCAGGGGATCTTACATCCAACACGAAAGTGTTATTACTTGGTTTCCCTTAAAAACCTTCTCTTTGAAGCATATTAAATGACTAGACATAAAGCTTTTGTACAAAGCAAAATATTGTAAAAAATAAGAAAAGTTGTATAAAGAACCAGTTTCAAATCCTGGATTTGCAATGTACTGTGTGCTTGTAATCTCGTTAAACTTCAGCTTCCACATCTCTCAAATCTAGAAAGTCACACTTACCTGAGAACATTGGCACTGGATTTAAGTGTTAAATTTGTAAATCATCTAGCTATCATTACTGGCAGATGATAAGGGTCTATTCATTTATTACTTAATCATTACTTCCATTAAAAGATTCATTTACAAATTAATCCTACATTAATATATTAAAATAAATTGAGCACCTAGTATATACTAGGCACTGTTATAGGATGCATGCAAAATTTTCTGCAAAGTTCCTGCCCTCCTGTAACTTATACTCCCTTTGGAGAGGCAGGTAGTAAACAGTATGTGAATAAGCATGCAATTTAAAGACAGGCAGCAAGAAGAGCTGGAAAGAAAGGAAAGCAGGATAGGGGTATAGAAGGTGGCACAAGAGGCTATTTTAGATCTAGTCCCCCTCTTTGGAGGTTACAGTTGAAGAGTACAGGATTGATATAAAGGAGAATCAATCTACTGGAAATCTGGTAATCCTTTCTCCCTTTCTTCCCTGAGTAGTTATTGCTATCAGAAAGCACAAAGCACACTGCCACCAAACATGGGCTGCTCAGGTGATTATAATCACTCCTAGGTAAATGGATCTAGACCAGACCACAATTTCCTCCTCCACATCATTCTCATACAAGTAGCCACAATAATCATATGGAATATTTTCCAAATGAATAGTCTGACTATCAAGTTAAAACAACAACAACAAAGGATGCCAGAGAATGTGTCAAGAGCCGTTTCCAACCTTTTTCTGGTCAAAGTGGAAAGGTAGTAATGAGAGAGTGAAATCTTCTGAGTTGTTTTTAAGTGCCAAATGACTGAGTCTCTGCAAACCCTTCTGTACACACACACACACACACACACACACACACGCACACGCATGCATGCACACCTCTGCCGCATGAAGAGCCTGTAGAGTATAAGCCAGAATGAGGTCCAGATTTTAAAGCATTAGAGATAGCTCTGAACCTGGACCCATTACACATGACAGCCCTGGTTTCTTAGGCCTCTCCTTAATGCTTAATATTCAGTATCAGATATCAAGACACTTCAGAAGGAGTCTCTTCACCTTTGTTATATGTTCATGTGTTTAGGACAGAACATTCATTCCACACGGTCTCCCCTCAAATCTCACTTTTTTTTCATCTCTTCATCAGTACTATCTTCCTTGATTTCCCCCCCTCATTTCCTGTCTCCCCTTAATTTCACCTTCACAATAAATTTCTCTTTTGTGAGTTCCAGACCCATTCTAATGGAAACTAATCTAGCTTTTCCTGATTCTTCCAATCAACCACTCTTCCCAGTACCTTGAGCTCTATAACAGGAATCATGGTTATAGCTCTGTACTCAAGGAAGAACATTTCCTTCTTCACCAATTACTGTGATGAGAGGGATTTGTGAATACATAAATAAAAGTATTTCAGTGGTCTTCAAATTTGCTTCAAAAACCTTTAGGGTGCCTCTTTGTTCAGCACATGACAGTCATTGGTGTGCAAGACAGAAGCATGTTTTCCAAGGATCATAAGGCTCTCACAGAAACGCTCCTCAACTGCTGGTTTCAACCACCACGCTGTTCAACATTCACAGGGGAACTGCCAATTTTAGAACAAGCTATAAATTTATTTTTGTTATATCTGAGGACATAGCCTGTCACAGTGATGTCAGTGAGACAGAATTAGATGGAGGAGGTCTTAGACTGAGAAATGCTTTTGAGAATCTGGTGTCACCTGTTTTAAGCGAATGAAACAGGTGAAGTCAAACCAGAGCAATAAGCAGATGCCTTGTTTCCTGACTCACAGGAGAAATTTTCTCTTGCACATATAAGAGATAGGCAGGCAGTAAACAGTTCTATTCAAACAGCAAAACAGTGCTGACAGGTGTCCTCATGAAGAATGCCATAACCGCGGGTGCCTTTAGAGTCATCATGAGATATTATTGTACTGGAGTAGGTCTTGTATTGTCGCTGTTGATGACTTGTTTACTGCTGTTTAGAGATATTCAGTCCCTTTCAAGTGAGATCTTCCCAAATTCTAGTATTCTCACATTAGCAACAAAACCAAAGAAGTTGAGACTCACGAGAGAAGAAATGGAAGATGGTTGTGAAAGTGACAGGGTGTCATGGAGTCCAGGGAGGGGGATTTACGGGTCTGTTGTGTCTGGGACCAGATATGTCACAGGCTGACAGATACAAAGGGATTTACAAGGACAGTGAATGTCATTGGCTGCTGGGTCTCAGAAATATGGTGTCCAGTGGGGTCCCGCTATACTTTGCTTTATGTGTGCAAGACACAGGGAGTAATAGGATCACTTTTTCTATTTACTGTTCATCTATTTTCAACCGGTTGTGCCAGAGTTTGAACCCAGCCCCATTTGGCTTCCCAGTTTGAATCCTTCCTACTCTGACATACATATCTTGATTGTCACTCGGGTCACATTTTTGAGGCAGAAACAGTTCCAAGAGTGAGGAGGTCAATGGTGACTCGTTCTTTCGGGAGCTGAAACATTAGGAATGCTCCTGTGATTGTCTGTTTCGGCAAGGAGGTTTCCATAAAATGAAGTTTGTTTCTATGGGTTTGGCATCTAGAAACCCTTGGGGAGTCTCTTCCACTCATTATCCTAAAATGCGTGACAGCCACAGCTGAGGAGATGGCAGCCGTGGGTCATGTTCTGGAGTCCAGAGAAGACTCGGTCTGTGCAGCGCGTGACTGCTTTGTGCCAGCCTGCTCTTCTATTTTTGACTCTGACACAACAGCAAAGGCCATTTCTGTGCTGAATTCAAATATATTTAACACTTTCCACAAAACTTCCATTGTTCTTCAACTCAGTTTCTGTTAATAATATTCTACATGGGTATAGGTTTAGTTATTATACATGTTGGTAGAGATCCAATTATTTGGGTTGTCTTTTGCTAGTCCTTTAAAACACTCCCTCGTGTGGTAAGCAAAAAAGTAAACATGCCCATGAAAACAAAAGAAACGTGTAGAGTAAGAAGAATGAAGAAGGAAGCTATTTATTTTGGTAAACAAAGACAAAATAGAACACCAGAATATTCCCAAATTGTCTCAGTATTAACGAACTAAACAAAACACCTTTCCCTCCTGCCGCTGAATGGCAAACAGAGATATGAAAGAACATCCGTGGAAGGGCTAATGACAGGGACTTCTGGAGGACATTCAGGTGAGTATTCCAGGCAGAGAACTGTGTCCCTTCCTATGTAAGAGCACTAAAGGCTTTCCAAGACCCAGAAGAGATGTTTCCAAACTTTGTTCAGTCAAAAGATCCCTTTCTTCACTGGACATTTTAACCCAAAGTCCAGGAAATCTAAATCCATGGGAAGATGAAAACAAATCTGCTCTGATTCAGTCAGAAACAAGAATGTCACATTGCTGTTCCCTCCCCTCCTAAGAGGCAATGAAGCTCTGCCAAAGTATGATTTAATAAAAACACCCACGCCCTTGGGTGACTCTAAAGCATCTACGCTATCTGTCTCCAAACTACCTTCCCCTTATCACCCACTCTCTACATTCCTGACATTGTAAACTCTAGCTGTTCTATTCAACACTCCTACAGGTCTTTAACTCTCCTTTGGCTAGTGTTCAAAGTTGTGTATTGAACTCAGCATTCTGCATGACTGAGTGTAACCGACCAAGGGGAGGATGCACATGAAAAGAATGTTATGATGTGAAGCCCACTCTCAAGGAGCAAATAATTTAGTCAACAGAAAAAGTCAGAATGTATTAGGAAAATGGTGAATAGTCAACTAAGTGGAAGCCCCTCTTTACAAAAGCAACCGTCAATCAAAGAACGTAAATATGGAGGATGTGAAGCTCGCAGGTTCTCCAAGGATAAGTTAAGATTATGTAGGGTGAGAGAAGACTCTAGAGGCGAAATTTAGTAATGTCGTTTTGTGATCAAGGAGGAGACAGGCTGGCAAGAAGGGAGGGCTGGCACTGTGGAGGAATGGGATGTAAGTGTGGGTATATATCCTTGGGCAAAACTGTGGAGCGTATTTATACATGAGGGAGCAGATTTAGGAGTGATATGATTTGCAGTGGGGAAGCCATCATCTACTCTTAACAAGGAGAGTGAGACAATGCAAGTGGTAAGTTAAGATTTTGAGGAGAGGAATAACATGATTCAAGACACAGACTAAGAAAATTAGCATAGCAGTGTTACACTGATGAAAGAGAGTAGCAAGAAGCCTGTTTTAATAATGAATGAGCTCTTCTCTTTCCTGCTGATAAAGAGATGTATATTCCTGCACTCGAATTCCGCAACTCCCACGTAATTTGCAGCAAATGCTGACACCAATTCTTGCGGGCCTTTTTATGCAGAGGAATACAAACCAATATTAGGCTCAAAACAAGTTCAGATGTTTGCAAACAAGTACATTTGGGGAAAAAAACAAAGCATTCTCACTGTTTTACAACCTTGCAACTCAATGACAATGTCTTGATTAAGTATTTTAAAATTCCATTTGTAGACCCAAAGTTGTGGCAACACCAATGTTTAAACCTTATGATAAAACACATGCTAGTTTCTGCTTCTGTTTCCTGGCAGTAGTGCTCATGTGGAGTCTGTTTGGATTTTGGAGTTGCGAATATTTATAACCTGCCTCCAGCTTTTGGTTTTAAATGGCTGGAAGATTTTCTGTTTTTGTAACACCCCCCAAATCGTGCCTAGCCCAGTGCTCAGAATATAGTGACAGTCAAGGAAATAGGGGAATCATGAAGTTCTTAGACCACATTTACAGTCGGTCCTCTCTGTCTTTTCATTGTCTTCTTGCTTTAATTGCCTGTGGTTCATCCTGTTTAAGTAGGAGCGGAAGATGCTTCTCATCGTTTTCTTCAATTTCATGTCATCTGTGATGGATAAGCACCCCGCCACATCTTTTCACTCATTTTTTCCCATCCTGTTTTGTTTTGGGGGCTCATCTGCTTCAGTGCCATCTTAATTTGGAAGAGAAGTGACTGCATGAAAGGAACAATGAAATCAACAAGTCTAATATATGAATCAGATACATTCCTAAAGTGATATTCTCCAAGGCAGAATTGCACACAGAAACCACATTCATTAAGCCAAAGGCAGAGCATGTCAAGCCAGCTGCAGGTTTAATAGAGAGGTCAGACCCTTTTCTTTCTGTCTATTTTGCTGAAGACATCATTAGGGCTACAGTAAAATAAGAGAATGTCACAGAATGTCAGGCTAGTCACAGTGCAACTGTTCTTTTTTCATTAGTGACTCAGCTGGTTGCTATGGAAACCCCACTCTAGTATCATGGATACTAGGGCTGATGCTTTTTGCCTCTATTTTCAGTTAGGATAAATTGTGCTCCCACCTTGGGCTCTTGCCATGATATTTATATTTAGGTCACGATAATAAAGCCAGTGGGAAATATGTCTGTTGAAATTCTAGCCAGGCAGAGAGGTTTTCCACTAAATGGGAGCGTGAATGTAGGGTTTCTAGGTTTCATCCAAGCTCTAATTTTCCTGCAGGACGGCAGGCATTCCCTTCCGGCCTGTCCATCTTATGGGGAGATTGCAGATCTCTAAAGTGCTTGCTCTGCACAGTTCTGAGCTGTCTGGCTGACTCCAGAAAAATTACTTTATTTTAAGTGCCACTCTGGGACTCACCCAGGGGTCCCCAATTTAAATACTTCCATCTGAGGAGGCTCATACCACTTCATATTTTCACTCAATCATTTGCTCATTAATGGCAGAACAATTATAATGGGTCAAGCATTGTGTTAAACAACATTTAACTGTTATTCTGTACTCTAGCTATTTACCGTAGCTATAAGAGGGAGAAATCCAATAGGAGAAGAAGCAAGATGTATAAATTAATGCCTATAATATCAGGTGACATATGTTTTAATCAAGGTGGGGGCATGTTTTGAAAGGAGTAATGCTTCCTGGGTGAGTTGGGAGACACTTTACAGGAGGTGCTGTTTAAGTGGGAATCGTAACCAATGTGTTCTCTTGTTGAATGCATTGGTGATTCCGAGCTGAGTTTGGCCTGAAGGACTTCTGTTACAACCAAGTGTTATATAGTTGAAAGTCAACTTGCTCTTTGAATGTGTATGAATCCTCTTGAACTCAGAATGTTTTCCGGCCAACAAGAGGGGGTTATGTTTAAAAAAGGAAAAAAATCTAAAAAACAAACAGTTTAGTTCACTTCATCACTGGAATCAGAGCAGTTGATTTGAATAACTTATCAGGTAATCTTTCCCCAGGATTGATGTATCGTGAGAGACACCCATTACACTTCTGAAGCAAGCAAACAAAGAAATTAAGTAAGTTTGCATTTACAGCTGGTAGGTCATAAAAAGATACCTCACTGTACCTATTTCCTGTAAGACGGAGGTATTTGGTGTAAAGGCTTTTCTTTCTCTTACAAATAATTCATTGTTCATGATTAGAGGCCACAGCCTAATGAAATCATTATGGAGAAGACAGCATTCTTTATGAATGCATCCTGAAACAGGCCTCCTGACAGAACCAAGGGATATTTATAATTGTCTAGGAAAGTCCCTTCCTACTGAGCTGGCGTCACTACACAGCTAAGAAACGCAAGCCGCACTTTCTAAGATGAATGTGCTCTACAGCCTGCTGACAGCAAAGAGTGTTGCCAACAGGGTCAGCGAGATGCAAGAAACGTGCGTCACTGTACTGATCAGCACACAGGTCTGTGTAGGCTCAGCAGGCCTCACTAATGTCCTCTGCCCAGGCTCTTCAACAGGGGTGGCAGCCTTGTTAAACTCTATTTTCCTTAAACATTCAATCAATAATGAAATGCATTTCCTATAGCAGCAAGTCACTAGTATCTGTAATCTTTAAAGTATTTTTAATAAAAAAAATTATTTTTGGATAAATAACACCTGTAATATAGTACAAATTTCAAAAGTGCCTAAATGCAACACAGTAATAAGTATGACTAACTCCTACTCCCAACAGTTCAACAATTCACCTCCTTGGAGAAAATCATTATTACCTGTTTCTTGTGTTTCCTTCCAGAGATTGACACTTGTAGATGCATAGAGATATTTCCGGGAAGGGTAAAATATTACACCAACTTTTTGCGCTTGAATTTTTTTCAGTTAAAATTATTTCTTGGTCATCATTCCATAGTCCAAATGATCTCTCTCTCTCTCTCTCTCTCTCTCTCTCTCTCTCTCTCTCTCTCTCTGCATGTGTGTGTGACCCGCGTTAGTATTCCATTAACTGGTGATATTTTAAGTATTTAACCAATCTTATCTTAATGGAAATTGTAATAGTTCATTCAGTTGCTATAACAAAATACCACAGATGGAATTGCTTATAAGTAGCAAATTTATTTCTCACAGTTCTGGAGACTGAAAGTATATGGTCAAGATGGTGACAGAGTTGGGTAAGTTTTCTCTGGGTTCATAGTAATGCCTTTTCATTGCATCCTCCCTTGGGGTAAGGGATGAAAGATCTCTGTGGGTCTCACCTCCTAATACCACACCTCTGGAGGTTAGAATTTCAACATCTGAATTTTTTTGAGGGACGAGGGGTGCAGAGTTAGCTCACAGCAAATATTAAAGATAGTTTCTATATTTTGCTGTCATAAATAGCAGTGCAGTGAGTACAAATATACCTGTAACACACATTGTAGAGGTGCAAGTACTGAGTGTGTGTACATGTAATTTTAATAATTTTGTTAAATGTTTTATGATTAAAGTTGTATCACATTTTACTCCCACTAATATGTATGAAAGTTTGTATTTTCCATTCCATTACTATACAATGTGTTATATAACTTTTTGCTTGGTCCTCCATTTGAGAGGCAAAAAGTTGTATTTCATTGTAGTTTTAATTTATATTCATCTTACTAAAGGAGCAGGTATGTCATTTTTATGAAATATTTGTGTATTAATTTTGCAAATAATTTAATAGGTTATTCATCTCTTTCTTATTGATTTCTCTGATGTATTGAAATATTTTTCTCAGTTATTTCTCTTTTGACTTTTCATATTTTACTCTATAGAATTTGTATTTTGGTGCAGAAAATTTTTGTTAATGACTCCTAAGTGTTCTATTGTACTTTTCTGCTCTGGTATTTTACACTTGTCTGCTGTTTCCATGTGTTTTAAAAAACAATCTTTTTTTTTTTTATTGCATTAACTTTGGTTTACAACACAATATAAATTTTAGATGTTCAGGTTTAACTTTATCAAAAAGTGATAACACACCACAACCATCACCAAGTTTCTAATTGTCATTCACCACTGTCTGTTGGACTCGCACCATCTCTTCATCCTACTCTCTGTTCTCTTCCCGTCTGTTGCTCTCATCTGTTGTCAGTGTCCAAGGGTTAGTTTTTTTTTTTTTTTTTAATGCTTGTTTGCTTTGTTTCTTTATGTTCCATATATGAGTTAGATCTTCCTGTATTTGTCTTTTCTTTCTTATTTCACTTAGTATAATCCCCTCTCATTCCAGCTATGTGATCACAAATGGCAAGATTTCATCTTTCTTTATAGCTGAATAATAGTTCATTGTGTATAAATATCACATCTCCTTTAACCAGTCATCTCTCTGTGGGTACTTAGGTTGTTTCCCCCAAATGTTTTTGTATTTTAATTTTTGACATTTAAATATACATAGTGATACACATAGAACTTTAAGACTAAGAAGTGAAGTAAGTCTCTAGCTTAACTTATTTTTGCAGATGGTCCTTTTTTTAAGGAAGGAAGAAAGGAAGGGAGGAAGGAAGGAAGGGAGGGAGGGGCAGAGGTAGGGAGGAAAGGAGGGAGGGAGGATGTATCTTTATTTATTTAGTTGTTATTTTGGTTTTTTACCCAGGTCCTAGATGGCAATCCCAGGTCCTTGGGCTTTACATTGTTAATACACCTGTGTCATAGCTACCTGAGCATTGTAATTGTATGCTTCATGTTTTATCAACACCAGTTGTCAAATAATCCTTACCCCTCCTCTAATATGAAATGCCTAATTTATCAAATGCCAAATGTTGGCATGAATTTTGATGCACTGGTTTGTCTGTTTTTTTTGTCTGTTCCCTTGACTTGTATGTGTATATTCATGTACTACTAACAGAATTTTATCATTTATATCTGTGAGTTATTAAAACCAGCTCTTTATCTATCTTTTATTGTCTGCCAGCAATATTGAAGCTGACTCCTGTATTTCTCTCTTGCCAGTAGAGGGTTCTGCAGAAAGAAGCAACTTTTTTTCCTGCCTCCGTATAATTTTCTTTGCTTGCTTCTGCAGTAGCTAGCAACATGTAAATCATCTAGGAAATTCACCTTTAGGCTTGTCTGACCTGGTCTGTGGTTCCCGGCCCACGAGTCTTAGCCTGCTCGTGGCCCTGTGACATGATTCTGGACCTTCAGTGCCTTACCTACCAGCTCAATCTGCTGATTCTCTAGGGGAGGATTTCCTGCTTGTGGCCCTGCCCTCAGGTCCCTGCCTTGTCCCTCAGACCGCCTACAGCTGTGAACTAGTTCTGGTCTGGGAAAAACTCAGGACCACAGCAAGGATATACTATGCAAAATTCATACTAAAACTTTCTGACAATTTATCTGAAATTCAATTTTAAACTGGTGGTTTTTGTTTTGTGTGCTAAATCTGGTAATCTTACCTAGAAGATATTCTCTTGACTGAGGTCTTGAATTATATCCTTCTAAACTCTGTGGTGGCTCCCCCTTGTGGGCAGGGATCTGATCATAGGGGATTCAACCACTGAAATGAGTTCCTCATTTCAACAGCAATGATGTGAACCTGGAGAAGAAGAGGTCAAAGACTTCAGCACCAAAGACAAGGGAGGGGCATCTACCATAAAAGACAGCAGGGATATGGTGACCACAATGTCTTGTTCCATATGACCTTTGCTGGTAGCTAATTTATCCTTAGGAACAAGATAGATTGTCAATCTACTAGAGTAGTGGTAGATAGATAGATAGATAGAATGAAATAAACTGTCCATGGTTGTATAAAAACCTAACTTAAGTCACTGCACTAGAGATTTATAGCTTTCTACTCAGTTTCCAGATCTAAGTCAATTCATATATCATAAATTCTTGATTGAAGAAAAGTCCAGGTCTCATCTTACTGAGTATTGGAAGTATATAATATAAATTTTTAGCCAATCTTTACTCAAAGGAGCTATACACTGGATAAAGTAAACACCTTGGCTCAAAATTAACTAATTCCTGGAGTCCCAAAATGCCACTGTGACCCATCAATCAAAATGGAGCTAGGGTTGCAAGCTGTAAGACGAAGTATTAGTGCAAGTCTGATTGATAGTGGGCCAACTTGGTCTAAGGATATGTCTTGTATTTTATTTTCTCAGTTCTTGAATGTATAGTTGGAATAGATATACTTGACAGTTGGGATCTCTGTAACTTAGACTTCCTACCAAGATAATGGACCATAACAACCTGGCATCCTCAGGGAAATTGCTGAGATTAACATCAAAGACTTGAAAGCTGTATGGGTGGTGACCATAATAACCCCATTTGACTCACCCCTTTTGCTTGTGCATATAAGTCTGTTGGATCTTGGAGAACTATGGACTATTATAATCTTAATTAGGGAGTGACTCAAATTGTAGTTTCTGCTCCAGAAGCACTATTTTCACTAGACCAAATCTACCTGGTCTGTGGCACCTAGTTTCTGGCTTTAACCTGACAAATGCATTTTTCTACATAGCAATTTTCAAGAAGTTGCTTTTACCTGGTATGGCCTATTTCACATTTATAGACTTTCCTTGGGCTATGTGATTTCTCCTGCTCCTTGCTATAAAACATCTTGATAATTTTGACATTCCACAAAACACACTGGTCCACACTGGTCACCATTAATGACATTACACTAATTGGATCTGAAAACAGGAAATAGTATGTACTTCATATGATATAGAAGGACAAAAGAGAACTAGTGTGTAGATAAACCCCACAACAATTCAGGAGGCTATTTCAGTAAAATTTCTGAGAGTGCAATGGTATTGGAAAACCACAATGATATATGTTAAAGGGGCATAGGAGCCAACTGAAGGAGCTCCCAATAGGCAGAGCTGGAACAATTCAACCAATAACATGAATACAATAGTACTGGATTATAATACAAAATATAAAATAGATATTCATGGATCCATACTTATATAAATAAATGACTGAATAAATAAATGAGGAAAAAGAGACAAATGACTCATACAGAATTTCAGATAAACTATATAGATACTTTACCCCAAGGGAGAAGAGGCATAACTCTCCACTCCTTAGTTGTGTTCTATGCATCATGATTTATTTCCAGAGAGCAGAAAATGGAAAAAGGGGGGAAAGTAACTTTAAATTTGAGAAACTTAGCAAACAACACTTCAACCGGGTGATGAAGGACAGCATCAGGGATAAATCATACTAATATGATGCAATGAAGCTGGCACTTTAGCTCTGGGCTCTTTTGTCCCCAAATTGTAATAACCTTAGTCTAATTATGAGAAAAATGTCAAGCAATTTCCAATAGAGAAACATCCTACAATATACTTGACCAATACTCCTGAGACCATCAGTCATTAAAAACAAGGGAAGTCTGAGAAATTGTCACAGCTAAATAAGGAAACCTGAAAAACCTACCTTATGTGGCATCTTAAATGGGATTTTAAAACAGAATAAGGACATTAGGTAAAAACTAAAGAAATCTGAATAAACTATGGTTTTTTAGTCAATTATGACATATCAGTACAGTTTCATTAATTATAACAGATATACCATACTAATGTAAGATGTCATTAATAGGAGAAAATGTGTGGGAGATATATGAGAAATTTCTGTAATATTTGTTTATTTTTCCTATACAGGCAGATTTAAAATAAAATACATTAATAAAGAATACTGGGAGAAAAAAACGAAGATGAAATAATTTTTAGACATGCAAAATCTGAAAGAGTTCATCAATAACAGACTTGTATTAAGGAAACGTTAAAGAGGTGTGCACTAGTGGAGCAGATGTTAGGTTATTTGCCTCCGACGGAGCAAACCACATATCCTCGGGTTTGAGTCCTGTGTCCAGGGGCAAACAATCAGTATGAACAACAAAATAAAAATAAAATGCTTCTTCCTCCTTTCTCTGCCTGCCTACTTGCCTTCATTCTTGACTGCACCTTTCCTTTAAAAACATGTTAGAGAAAATATTTTAAGCAGAAGAATGATTGCTTCCAGATGGATTCGGATCTAGATAAAGGAATGAAAAGGAATGGTAACTATATGGGTTGATTTTTTTCTTACTATTTAAATCTCTTTAAAAAATAATTGACTCTATGAAACAAAAATAGAACAATGTATTGTGGAGTTAATAACCTATGTATAAAGAGCATAAAGGCCAAGGGGAGAAATGAGAATGAAATGTCATCTTTTTATGCTATGCATATTTGAAGATACCATATATATTTAGTGATAAAATAAAGATGTAGTCTATAAATTTAAAATGACAAGCAAAATAATAACAAAAATTATGCCTAATAAATAAAAAAGAAAATTAAATCATGAAAACATTCAATTAATGCATGATAAAGCAGAAAAAAGTCTACAAATGGGTCAATAGAAAACAAGGTGGATTTAAACTGAAGATTTAAACACAATGATATTAGTATTCATATTAAATATAAATGGTGCAAATATAACAAAGGCAGAGATTGTCAGATTATGATAAAAGTAGCATCAATATTTGAGATAAAGATATACATAGATGGAAAGTTATATCACATATTAATATTACTGAAAAAGCTGGATTATTATAAATATTAAATATTAAATAATTAAATATACTTAATATTAAAGTAGATTTAAGAACAATTATTAATCAAGATAAATAACAACACTTTGTAATGATAAAGGAATCAATTTATTCATAATATATATAATTCTAAATATTTAAGAAACTAATAGCAGAATATAAGCTATCACTTTCAAGCAATTGGTGTGATGTAAAATTGCATTTTGCCTTCAGACTTAAATATGTTGTCCAAGTCTTTGATTCTCCAGTTTTCCTAGTTTTCTCAGTCATCTAATACATTATTCAATTTTGAACACCATGAGTCAGTGCTGCTGAATTTCAGAAAGGGTGATATTTTGACACTTGTTATCTTCACACATATTGTATAAGAAAACAAAATAAGAGAACTGAGTCTGCATTTAACTGAAAATGCTGGTGGTTGATGGGACTAACCTAGAAGAATCACTACAAGATAGGTTTTGTGGTCTTTTTCATATAAAACTCAGAATGATGTGGTGTCACCATATTGACCAAATATCGAGAGTTTCCTTTTGGGTCGACATGACAGCAGCAGAACTATGAAAAACAGTGTCTCTATGATTCACTTGATTTTGATTTTTCATCTTCAGTTCCTGAGAATTTTTCAAGTCTCAGACTGTCCTGGTATAGTAACCTGATATCCAATGGTCTGAAACAGAGACAGTATCTCAAAGGTCATTCCATTTCCCACCAGAAGACCAAATAGCTGAGGGAGGTCTTTGATATGAACAATGAATAAATATAAATAATAAACAAATATAAAAATAATATATATTTGATACTTCAATATTGTATTTTTATTTCAAAAGACCCATGTTGCAAAATCTAAGATTGAATTAGCCCAAGACCATCTTTCAGCTATTTGAACATCTCTCAAATTACTCGCTAATTCTTATTATATTATTAATTTAGAGATTCAAGATATGTTCCAAATTTAACAATATTTTCCAGTGCTTTTTAGGCCACTGGTTATATACTTTGCAGACTCATTGTTTGTTATTAAGCAATATGCCTTCAAATTATTTCCAAAGCAAATAGGTTTCCAAAGAAACCTTTTCAGTCATTATCTTTCTTAACAGATGAACATAGGAAAATAGGGATTCTCTTTCTATAAATAGTTGTGATGTAAGGATCACATTCATATATCTGTATGTAGTTTAATATCTCTAACCAATTCACTGACCTACTTACCTTCCCTTCCTTCCTTCCTTCCTTCCTCCCTCCCTCCTGCCCTCCCTCCCTCCCTTCCTTCTTTCCTTTCCTTCAGGAAAGGTACACGCAGTAATGAAGGAGTGAGGCTAGCAGTCAGGTAGGCAGGAAAAGACAAAAGGAAGAAGCATGATTCTTTTATATTTGTTTAGTTGTTCACATTGGTTGCTCCCCCTGGACCCAGGACACATACCCAGATCCTCAGGAGGTATGCAGACTGAGCTCCTTTGGAGGCAACTGACCTAACCACTATCAACCAGGGTTTGTCATGACCTACTTTCTTAAGTGCTTCATATTAACTAGTAATTGTATCCCTTCAAGAGGGCATCTCTGGAACCTGATACTACTCTTTACAATTTCTGTGACTGAAAGAAAGCTACTCACTGGAAAATCTGAAGAGTATCAGGTAACCCTGGTTTGTCTAATGAAACATTTTTCTTTTGTGGACTGTTGGTTAATCAGTGTTTACCCTGGTGTAGGTTACATGATTTGAATGAGATTTTCAGAAGATTGAGGGAGAGAATGGAGAAAGCCTGCTTGCTAATGGGGCTGAGAAGAGAGCTGCCAAGTGGGAGATGGTGCTGGGAGAATGGAAGCTGCTGTAGGCAGTTGTTTTAGGGAATAGCTGAGATAATCAATATAGACATAAAAGAAGCATTTGCTGTATCATGTGCACTATTGTGTCTTCCTCTCAAAATAATTTGCAAATATATACATTAGCTGTCTATAGTTTTGAGGGGGGAAGTGTGCTGTGATTGGCCTCAGGGAGAAAGAAGTGTGGTTCATGGGGCTAAACAACAATTTGTTACTCCTGGAAGCACCAGTTCCAACCAAGAGAAGATAAATTCATTCACCTTTGCTGCTATTCTTTCATTTTCTGGCTGCTTCCAAGATGGCACTCAGTAGGTTTAATGGAGGAAAGAGAAATGAGAGGTTAACCTCTTTGCAGAGAAAATGATGAGTCATTTACCACAAGAGTTGAAAAGATGAGGGTTTTTCTTTTTTTACTCTTCCTGTATTGCTCACAGAAATATAATAACTGAAGTATTTTAATAAGTTCTCATCTCAAGGACATCAATAACTCATCATAAACATATGTGACTCCAGCAATACAAATTAGATGGCTTTTTAAAACCACAGTGCAAGTGAGGGAGAACAGACAATACTTGAAAATCTTTAAATGGGGACAAGATGATAGGGCTGTTGTTCCAACTAGAGGAAAATTGCTCAGATATCGTTATCAAATCAGCTGAAAAGAGGCAGGTTAGTTTTTTAGCTTTTGGTAAAGAAACCAGTTCAAAGCCAGTTCTGAGAGGAACTTTGGGATAAGTGAAGCGTGGTGACTGAGTTGGTTAAGGGTGAAAGAGACAGCACAGTCATCAGGCATGAAGTCAATAAACTATCACTGAGTCAGAGGACGTTTGACCAAGCTGGTCACTATATTGAAAGCTTCTTTTCCTTGGAAGCAGGCTTCATGTCTTAGTCATCCTTGTATTTATATAAACCTTACATATATTTTGTGTTGAATTTGTGCACTGGGGACGTCTAAATTGTATGAGAATTAGATTCCCAGGTTTTCATGGAAGAAGATAAATTGATTTATAAAATTTTATCAAGAAAATGGAATTGTAAGTTCCCATCTCAGTCCCATACCTGACTTAAATATATCATAGATCACTCTATAATAGTTTTTATTTACTCACCTTGCTAAACATAATGTTGATACCATGATAAACATTTCTCCACCAAAAGGTCAGACCCTTATTTATCCAGTTTTTTAGGGTGCATGTATGAAGGGGAGGGGGCATGGAATAGGGAATGACTTCTTGTGGCATTATCCCAAATTATTGTTAGAATTTTATGTCCTTAGTGTTTCACAGATATGATAGGATAGTTCAAAACAGCATCACTTTGAGATATATGGTGGGTGTATAAAATAAAACTGTATCATAACGCCTGCAGTCTTTGGATTTTCCTCATATTTTATACCTTTGTGCCTTGCTTTCCTCTTTTCTGTTTCTATAATTACCTTTTTTTCCTTGCTTTGATTCCCTTGCAAATCCATTACTCTGGTTTGTAACTCCTTCACTCCACTACAACTTTTCTTGTAGAAATACACCATTGCTTTCCGTATGGTCAAATCTAATAGACAGCTCTACAACCCCATCTATCTCCCACAGACATTGAATACTGCTGGCTCACCCTCCTTCTCTTTCTTAAAAAAAAAAAGCAACTTAAATATTTAACATATGATTTAAAATACAAAAGGAACCAAGATAAAAAAAAAACCAATGATGCATGCAGTTGTCAGATTTAACAAAAATAAGCATGATGTAGCATATGCAGATGTCAAATCATCTTATACATCTGAAACCAGATGTCATAAATCAGTGTTAATCCAATTAAAATGAAAATATATAGTTCGCACTGATATGCTTAATAGGCAATACAACTCCCATCTTTGAAAATTAAATTTTGGGATACATTTTATATCTAACTTTGTTTTATTAAAAAAGAACCCAAATAGAAGGTATCCAGTTAAATTTGAATTTCAGACAATGTACAGTATTTCAGTTTAGGTATATTCCATGCACTACTGAGGACATATTCACACTGAAAAAGTCTACGTTGTTTCTGTGAAATTAAAAGATAACTGAGCTTCTTATATTTTATGCGGCAATTCATGCCACCATATTGTATGCCCAAGTTAGTAATTTATTATTTTTAAATTAGTTTCTTCTGATAGCTTTGTTTTTCTAAATAATATTTTGAAGTTTCCTGATCTCTTAGTTTCTGTGATTATAAATGAGGGTTAATTTCTTTGGCATTATTCCCATTTCTCCCTTCCCTAGACTTTCAGTGGGATCATACTTGCTGTATTAATTGTGTTTTCCTTAGAATAGGAAGGAAATTCTTATTCTGTCAATGATAGGTAATATCTTTTGGCTTTTTGTAAGGTGAAGGAATTAGTACTTCTGCCCTATTCTTTCTCTCTTCTTCCCACGTCTGCCTCCCACTCTGTCTTCTGTACTTGCTCTATTGAATTAACAAAGCTGACACTATTTACCATCTGTTCTGCAACAATAATCAGGTCAATAAGTTGATTGTAAAAATTCAAGTCAATAAGTGCTTAAACGTTTTAAATATAATTCAATAATCATTCCTATTGTGTTTTTCTTTTACATGTCAGCAAAACAGGACAAATAGTTTCTTAAAGGCTAATTGCAATGTGGAATCTAACATCCAGTCACGGCAGTTTTCATACTCTATTCTATTTCATCAATATTGATATATGTCATACTTTGAAGAGCAACTTTGCCCAGGTATAATATTGTAACATAAATTATTTAGAAAATATTGATTTAATGAGTTATGCATATCTTCCAAATTTTGACACATTTTATCTTACATTATCAGAAGATAACATGTGTTAATATCATCATTGATCTCATCAGGAAAGACTTTAAGTACTAGGAGTCAGTTAGGTTCCCAGCAGTGGATACAAGTTTTTGAAAATTCTTATTTCTGCTTGAAAGCTTGTATTTTATCAGTTATAATAAATACCATCAGATGGTTTCTTTCAAGTGACAAGCTTGTTGCATTTATTTCAGAAAATGTCTGCCCAAACTCCAAATTTGAATAATCATAGTTGTCCATTAGTTGTTCACTCAGGTGAAAGTGGAGATCTCTTGCAAAAGTGTCCAATTCAACTCTCAACTCAAATTGTTGCACAAGAGCTGTCCTCAACAATAGTCTCCTATCGGGCTAGCCAGGGGATTATGTTTTGATGCAGAGAGTATTGAAAAGACATTAACTCAAGAGTTAAGATTAATAAATTAATAATTTTTTTACTGCTAAATGAATGACATTTTAAAATAAAAAAAATGGCATCTTGTTTAATTGCCAGAGTGCCTGATAGCGAATTCAGTTGCCTCTTAGTACTGATTGGTACCACCACACTGATTTATGCAAAAGTGCCAGCAATTTTAACCACCATTGCTTAAACCTAATTAGTGCAAATGTCAAAGCTATACGAAAGACTTATTATATCATAGTATTATTATGAAAATAGTGTTGATCTTGTGGACTCCATGGAAAGTCTTCAAATTCCCCAATGATCCGTGGAAATCAATTTGAGAACCATTCTTTCAGTCCGGTTCTAGAGACTTTTCTCTGAGCATCCTTTAACTTCCTCCACTCTGGACTGTAATACAGAGATTTTTCTTCATTGCTTTTGGCCACTACTAGTTTCTGGGTTCTATTTGTTGTTGATTTCCTAATTTTATTATAACACAGAAAAATCTATTTGGGACATATTTTTTTCTGAGTCCTTGCAAGTATAAAATGTCTTAATTCTAACCTCACAAATGACAATTTAGCTAGTATGGAATTTTCATTTGGAAATCATTTTTCCTCAAACTTCACATTGTTTTCTAGCACTTGGTCTTGATATTACAAAGTCTGATAAGAAGGTTATTCTTGTTTCATAAGTTGTTTCCTTTAAACGTTGATTGTGAAAGCACTTCATATCTTGTTTTTATCCTTGGTCTTCCTACATTTCAACAAAATGTGCCTACGTGTGGGTCTTCTTATTTCAAGTTTTTCATTCATCATAGTCCTCAACATATCTGTTGAATTTTCTTGTATTTCAGAAGTTGGAACTAGCCTCGTGCAATTTCTTTGACAATTTATTTTGTATCATTTGTTTTATCTTTCTGGAACATCCATTAATATGTTTTTGGAAAAACTGGATATATTTACTTTTCTTCTTATATGTATAATTTCATTTTAAAATAATACTATCTCTGACATTTTGTTCCATTTTCTGAGAAATTTTTCCATTTTGATTTGTAATCCTATTGAATTTTTAATTTTGTCCGTCATCTTTTATAATTCAAGACATCATTCCCAAGTTTTGAGTTCTCCTTTTTTCATAGTAAGCTTTTCTTGTATTACGATGTAATATTTTTTTCAAATATCCCTGATGTGAGATAAAAGTTTTTGAAGCATCTTATATTTGCTGGATCAAATTTTTACTTTTTCCAGGGTCATTTTTACCTACTGACTCACTTTGATCTCTTTCTTTCATTCTGGAGATCTTTAAAAAATTTAGTGATCTTTAATTATCTATTCTTATTTAAGAATGAGACAGGAAAAAGTTAATTGGGAGCTCAGATATGGGCAGGCTTGTCAGCCCACAGACTTAGATTAGGTGCTTGTTAGGAGGTAGAAAATATGGGAGGTAATTTCTAGAAGTTGGAGCATGTAGACCTTAAATTTTGACAGAGAAGATTTAAATTTTTTGTCAGAGATTCCAAGTGCAGGGATGAGTGTATCGGGTTGTCAACGGTTATGCATATACTTCTTTTCATCATTTTTCTGTGTTTAACCCCTAGTCTTACTTCTACCTTCCACTCTCTGTCACACCTTGGCATATCTTGGGCTGTTGCAAGCAGGGCGGAATGTGTTTCTCATTAATTCTATCTTCCCTGTGTGTTCTCTGAGCAGCGGCCCCTCTGTCTCTTAATCTCTCCTGCCTCTGCTTTGCATCACTAGAAAGCATGGAAATCACTGAAACAAAGCCATGACAGCATTTCTTCATCTCTTTGCCTATTAAGAAAATTTGTTATCATTTACTAGAGTAGAAAAGAGATATGTATGTGTCACCATTCCACCATCTTTAATAAGTAGCCTCTCCTTTTTTGCTTCTCCTAGGTTTCCTCCTCTTAGACTGACTCTTCTACTGACAAATCAGTGTGATAGTTTCTATTCATTGACACTTGCTTTCTAGGGAATCTTACCTGCTATATTACTTAAAAATGTTTATCTATATGCTGACAGTTCCCTACTTTGTATCTCTCTTCCTGACCTTACTTCTTTATGCAGTTGTCTACTTGAAGAGATTTCCACAGATACTTCAGATGCTGGTTTCCAGAATCCCCCTCTCCAACTTCTTTCCCTGCTCAGGGTTCTCTAGAGCAGTAAAAGGCTCCTTTCCCTTGTAGGGCTTTTTCACATCTTCCCCCTGGAAACTTTTCCTCTATATCTCCATGATCAGGTTCTTCTCATCTTTTACATGTCTCCTCCTCAGAGAAGCCTCAGCTAATTACCCTACACAAAATTGTTCCTTCCTTCCCATGATGTTTTCTGTCTCTTATCACTCTATTATTACTCCTCAATGAACTGTTCAAAGTTGAAATTATTTGTTATGTTTGTTTTTTTTTTTCTCTTTCATATTAGATGGTGAGACCCACTGCAGGAATGGACTGTACTATTATATTTATCAATGATTTTCCAGCACTCTCAGGGTCTCTGACAATAAGAGTCATTGAGCAAATATGTAAAGAATGAAGAGATACCATTCAGAATGTATGCTGAGATCTCAAAAAGTTTCCTCTTTTATAATCATCTGTAAGTTGCCTTCAAGGACTTCAAAAATACTGTTACAATTCATTACTTAATTTTTTAAACTTAAATGAAATCTGAAAACATGGCTCAATTAAAGCACATACCTGTAGTACTTAACGAACATATTTTTTGTCAGAAAACAATATGAATGTCTTTTAACTGCCATTTGTCAGCTTATGAAGGCTTTTCGGCATCTATAGCCTTAAAATTTGAAATTAAGTCTCCTTCCATCTTGTCTTTTTATCCTTACTTGACCCAACTTTATGAAATTAACATGGCTTGCTTAATAAAGGCCACAGATATTCAGTTCAAAGTGAATTATGAATCATGACACCACCTGAGAACACAGGAATAATAAAGAGGCAAGACTTTCCTGCTAAACCCAGACAGCTCTCTATATTTCACTCCTTTAAGCCTGCAAAATAAAATGTCAAGAAATAGATCAGAGGGACCTGAGGATTTCACTGTCAGGAGGAGCCAATTCATCACATACATATCAATTGTCCTGCAGATTCTTGACTTGACTCCCAACACTCACTTCTTTAGGGAAGAAACTGAAAAACAAAACAGCTTGTGCAGAGAACTAAGCTCCAAAAACTGATAGACAGAATAAGAGATTATTCATGACTATGGATGTGATATTTTACCCAGTCTAGTCATCACCACAAGCGTTTTCTGTTATCACTTGGTACTAGAAATACTCACATGGGCTAACCTTACAAATACTATTAGCTATTATAACAAAAATATCTTATAGAACTCTGGGGTTTTATAGAAAATTTCAGAGACACTATCATTTTTTTGTGTGTGTGTGTGTATAAATCAGAGCTATTTCTATATAGTAATAAGAGCTGGTCTTATCACATCCCAGGGAGACGAGAGCTATGGGTGAACCTCTGTTCTGTTGCTCACATCCTGTGAGACACTGGAAGCATGTTCACTGTTCTCCTGTGAGCTGCTCCAGCTCTGCTGGGATGTTGCTCACAGGAAGTCATGTTCACTTTGTTACACCTTCCTCTGGCCTCAGGGAGAGGTGTAACGGGAAGCAGGAGGGCTGGGTGGAGGGAGGGGTGGTCAGTGCTTGCCCGGAGAAGCAACTATTGGAGGAACAATAGGCAGAGAGGAAGTTGTGCCAAATGGATCTGATTCTATGACTGAGTTGGTCTTCTGGGCCCAGAATGACACCGCCTCCCTTTGTTTGCTCTGAGGAAGCCACAAAATGCTTCCTCATGAAAAGACTGAATGATTTTGAACTTTGTAAGTCAGACCACTTAGGTCAGAATACCAGCTCTACCATTTCCTAGCTGTGTGATTTTTGTAAGTTACTTAGCTTCTCTGAGTTTTAATTTTCTCATCTGAAAATGTGCATAAAAATCAGAACCTCTCTCTATGGGTTTTGTGTGAGGATTAAATGAAAAGGTTCTTAGAACTGTAGAAATATAGAATAAGTGCTCAATAAATAATGATTATTAGATGCTGCAGACATCTTGGTTATCTTCCCATCATTCATCCCTGTCTCATGGAAGCTACCCCATTCTTAGCTGGGTTTGCAAAGGCATCCCTACAAATCTTCATACTTTGGGTGAAGAGCTACATACCCTTGGCTCAAAATCCCTCTGACATGTGGGGTTTCTGGCTCAGGCTTAAACTAATCAGCATAACCCCACCTCCTGCCCATGGTTATTGGTCTAGGGTGCATTTGTGATCAAATTTGGTCCAGTGAGATTTGAGATGATTGCTGGAGACTTCTGGGAAAGAAAAATCCTTGTTTATCTGAGAGAGGTGTAAGAAGAGAGGTGACTTTAATAATAATAATTATTATTATCATTATTATTTTTATTGGTATCACTACTTTTATTGTTGTGGATGACAATTCTAAGTTTTCTGGAAGGTTCTGACATGTGTCTGTTACCAATTGTGTGCCTGCTGTGGAGGTGAGGTCAGTGCTACACACAAAATAGACCAGCGGGATTCGAAGTCCTCCTCTTTCCGAAGGCAGAACATTCTTATTTGATATGATCTGGTAGATATTTTTGGAGCCTAGGAATGTGCAACACTTTTTTCCAAATTAACAGTAACAGCATTCTTACATAAAAAATAACTGACTAAATCAACCCTGATAAAAGCAAAGTTGTTCTACTTTTGGATAGTAGCCAGACATGTACTAAGCTTTTCCATGAGCATAAGGGTCAGGGAAAAGGTTAGAATATTCAAAAGATTTCTCCAGGTTAGACTTGTTGAAATCAGGATCAAGGAACTGAGCAACATGAGGTCTAGAGTTTTGTCTCAAGAGCCTTTAAAAAGTGCTTCATCAATTTTTAGCTGTAAAAGGGCAGCACTTTATATGACATCAACCATCCTGCAAAAACAAATTCAACAAGGTCCCTGTCTTTCTTCCAGTAACACAGCCACAACAGAGGAAAATATTTTGATGACTTTGTATAAGTTTCCAATAGCACAAGAAATAGCATCTGGGAGAATATTGCATTTGCAAAATTTGCTATTTGCAACCCAATTGTAAGAGACAAATACAGGCACTAGTAACCTACAAGTGGGCCAATTATAAGACAGACCAGTTTTTATCTTCAGGAGATCAATTGCCACTCTCTCCGACCTTTACTTCTGCCACCAAAGCTCCCTCTGGTGAAGAGGACTGCCGTGGGCAGTAAAACTAGCAGCCGACAAATATTTCCAGCCTCATGTTAACTGTTAGATTTCTCCAACTTGGGGAGACAACCTTTGCATGCCAGTTTTCAAAGCTTGCCAACCTTTGTAGCACAGCACAGTAAAACTGATGGACATTTATGTTTTGTTTTTGTTGCTTGGTTTCTTGTAATGATTGCATTTTTCTTTAGCTTAACTAAGTAGAAATGAAGCCCAATATTTATTCTTGATTAACCAGAAATACCATTTACAATTCATTGGCAAAAGTGAAAACTCTCAAGGCGTTTAATCAGACAGACAAGACTTAGGGAAAGGTAATGGCTGTAACCTAACTTGATACTGAGCAGCCTTTTGAAAATGCTTCATGAATTTTTAACTGTGAAAGAGCAGGGACTTGTCTTTGTGACTCAACTGAAGGATAGTTTTTCATAACACACTCGTTTCATTTGAAGTTCAGAGAAAAGAACACTGTCTTCTAAATCATCAGCATCGCTGGTTGTTAACACCTTGAGTTTTCCTTGGAGACTTGGGTCTGGCATATTAATGTGTAACAAGCCCCCAGTTCAGGATAAGAATCATTGTGAAACAACACATTATACAAACCTATTATAATAATATAATGACCCGCCCACCGACAACTTTATCAAAAGGAGAGCACCATCTGGGTCTGATTTCAAACAGGAAAATCTTGGCTACAGGATTTCAGCCACTGTGATGACCTGACCGAGGTCAATGAAAGAGGACACTGTCTGGGCAAATGTGAAATGCCTGTGGTCCATGTCATAGAGAGACTGCATTCCTGCCCTCCAGGAGTTTATAACCAAAAATGTGATTATGAGGATTAAATCACTGTGGGAAAACAGAACAAATGATGACCTAAGGAAGAAAGATGAGAAAAAATGACGAATCACTCTTCAGCACTCAGTCATTTCTATTTATAATAATCCTCTGTATTCACAGGAGATATGTTTCAAGACCCTCAGTGGTCTTGAAATTGCTTTTAGTACCAAAACCTGTATATACCACATTTTGTCCTATATATACATATCTATGATGAAGTTTAATTTATAAGTTAGGCAGAATAAAGGACTAATACTGGTAATAAAATAGAACAATAATAATGATATATTATAATGAAAACTTTGTGAATGTCTCTCTCTCTCTGTCTCTCTCTCTCTCCTCTGGTGTGTGTGTAATAGTTGGACTGCCATCAACCATGAAAAGCTAAAATAGCAAAAGTGAAACCATGGATTAACAGGGACTCACTGTACTTCTGTCCTTGGCCTTCAGAGATAAAAAAGCTATACAAGAATATTGCAAAGTTAACATCCCATAGGCCTGCGCTCTATTTTCGGTTCTACATTTTGTAGCAGGAATAAATATCACCCAATAAAACAAAGGTTTAAAAAACACTATTCTGGAAAATTAAGATACCTGTTGTGGTGGGAAATTCATCCTTGATCCCACTTAAGAGAGCTAACGCCACTTCTCTTGAGTTAAGTTATGGTAACAGTTGATTTGGAAGTTCAGAATACAGGCAAAATGTGCCCCACTGGTTCATCTTGGGCACATGATTGGAAACATTTCTAAGGTTGAGAGGTGCTTCAGGACCCCCCGCCCCTGCCTGAGCCACAACAGCAGTCCATTCTTGTGTAGGATGCCTATCTGTCCCTGGGTGTTGTGAATCCCTACTCACTGAAGGACAGTCAAAGTCTTTGTGCCTTCAGTCTCAAAGAAGCCTTAGTCTCTCCTCAAATTGATATAACTCTGCCTTTCCCAAACTTCAGAGCCACTGTGTCTTTTGGATTCTTCACTACCATTGTTTCTATGAGCTACACCTTGAAAACTAATGTTGAGGCTGGATTTTACCTGCATTGCAAGAGGTAACTTGTGCTTCTGGCACTTTTAACACAAGAGCCTTTTAGACATGGAATAAAAGGTTTAGCTCCCTTATTCAAATGGGGAAAGGAGATGCGTCAGGAGCAGTGAGAAAGAAAGAGGAGATAAATTATTAGCAGGTTGTCCTGTCATATGTCAGAATGGTTAGTGTAAGTAATTCAATAATCTGTTTTTTTTTTAATTCTATGTACAGTTTTAAATCCATAAAAAAGGAGAGACAGAAGAAATCTATATCTTCATGGCAGTCTCCCAGTTCTCCTTGAATATATTATCTTGCCTTCCTCACTGTTTGCAGAAAACCTGGGTACTTATACTAAAGACTACATTTCCCAACTTCCTGTGCAGGAAAACGTGGCATAAAGACCAATTTTGGTCAGTGGGAGGTAAGAAGGAATGTCAGAGGTAAATTCTCGAAACTCGTCCTCCAGGGGAAAGGGAATGTCCTTCTTTGTCCTTCCTCTTTTCTGCTGGCTAAAACACAGTTGAAGTGCCTGACTGTGAGGGTCTTGAGGTTGACACTGCATGTGGAGAATAAAGGACAGGAATATGGGCATGGTCGAGGTGCTGGTGAATGTGCACAGCTTCACAGTTGACTGCGCTGTCTACGTGCAGACTTCTACCACCCTACAGAGAAACAATCTAGGATGAAAACTACCATGATTGTTCTGACCTACCTCAACTGATTTTCCTCCGTGAGATAATATCAGGTTTTATCTTTCCAGAAGAATTTCACAATACCAACAAATCTTTAATACCGGAGAAAAATAGAGCAATTTCATAATACCAAGCACATGTAAATTTTGAGTCTTCTCTGACATTTTTGATAATGATAGGTGTGTGTGATGTGTGTATTTCCCTGTAGAAACAGGGAAGCTAGCTTGAGTGTGTGGGATGTGCCATAGGCTGGACCACACCTGAGTGCTTGATGGTTGAGGCGCCTCTGGGACTGCATTTGTCCTAAGAAGAGTCAGGTTGGATGTTGTCACTGACCTGGAAGGGTGGGTCTGAGGATAATGAACATGTAAAACTCAAACTTGTTTCCAAAAACAACTCAAGCCACACAAGAAGGGTCTGAAAGTTAAGCTGAAATAACTCTACTCCTTAAAACAGCTGGTGAAATTGGGGACACTTTCCACATAGCTTTTGGGGCCTGTATAGCATAACCACAGGCCTCAGGAGGAGGCAGTAGAGGCAGGTGATGGGTGATGGTAGCAGGTAGCGGTGGTATCATCAGGAGCAGCAGTGGGACAGTGTGCAAATGGACACAGCATCATCTTGGAGCATTGCTAACTCTTACCCAAAAAAGGATGGCTTCTTAAAAGCAGCAGGAGGCAGTATCGAAGGCTGGAGGTTTTTCAGTAGCACTGGAGCTATGGAAGGTGGCAGAGGTGCCCTTTAGCCAGAAACCTTGACAGCAGAAGCCAACATGTTCAGTAGCAGAACCCTGCGGAAGTGAGTGAGAAGCCAAGAGAAGCATAGCGGATGCCACGTGGATGCTGACTGAGTTTATCACTAGGAAACATTTTCATCATTTCTTAGGGACCCCAAAAAACATCTGAAGATGGGAAAGAAGGTTTTACAAAAGGTTTGAAATTCTGTATTATTAAGTGGTGGTCATAGTTTAGAAGCACTGTTTATTATTATAATAATGTGACCCTTTTCTACTCTGAGGTTCAGATGCCCTGGAGAAAGCATAGATTATGTTTTTTTAGATGCTTTACAGCTATTACTGCTTTTCAGTGTGCAGACACACAGTTTACCAACATATGGAGTTAAGACAGGCTACAGTTGTCTTTTTCAACAGCCACCTAGAGGCATTTTAAATTAGATAAGAGAGATTTGCCTTCAAGAAACTAATATTGCCTTATGTATGGAATGTGTAGGAGGTAATAAGTATGTGGTGATACTGACATACTATTATTTTAGAAATTGCGAAAACACAGAAAGGACAAATAATCTTTACATTTTACATTTACAAAAGTCAAGGTAAGAAAAATGGAGAGTGGGTGGCCAACTAATAAAGCACTTGAAAATAAAGGTTTCCAATTTGGTTTGAAGATTAGGCCTGAACTTCTATTTTCTAAAGAAACATGGGCTAACAAGGCTTCCTCTTTTCTGACCATCATACAGGGTATAATAGAGCTGTACAAATCTATTCCTTTATTCACTCATTAAATTAAACTGTCCTGATCAGGTAATTAAAATGATCAGATCATCTGCCATTTTCTAGGAGATGAGATATATGCCATGCGAAATTAGAGAAAATTCAAAGATTTATAAAATGTATTTCTTGCTTTTGAAGAACTCCTATATTACATAATTAGAATTTACATAAATATATCATTACAATTTAATATAATAAATGGTCTAATGATTAGGTAGGTATAAGAATGATAAGTCCCATGAAGGACTACGCAATGAGTGAATATGCCATCTTTGAGTTGTTCATGAACATCAGGCAAGCCTTTATTAAAAGGCGACAGGTCAGGTAGCACACTTCATAGTTGGTTTTTATAAGTTATGGAGAGCATTGTCTTGGGAGCATGAGAAATACTTTGGTGTGGTGGAACAAAAGGAAGATAAATGCGGACTCCAGAAGGTAAGGCCAGAGGACAGGTTGGGGCCAGCCTGAAGGTCACTGTGTGCAAGCTAAGGAATTTAGACTCAGGCATTTAGTAGTTAGTAGCATCGAAGGGTTTTAAACGGTAGAATGACATGATCAAATTCACTTAGTCTGGTAGTTGTTCAATCATCACATGCTCAGTTTTTATTCTGAGACAACACTATTCCAGGCATAAAAGGAAGAGCACAGCTCAGGGGACACAGACATGCTGGGTAACAGGGCATACAGGAGGTGCTGGGCTCGCTTCACCTGGGAGAGTCAGAAGAGGTTCTAAAAGAATCTAAGCTGAAAGTTGAAAGACTTATCTACTTAAACAGTATCTCCAATTAGAATGGAATCTCTTGGAATATAGAAGAGGTCCTGGCACACAGTAAGCATTTTATTAAAAAGTGCTTGTTGAATTAAACACATGTTTAAAATAAGAGCAAGGACTTTAACTGCTCTGTTCAGTGTCTGGAAGGGAACCTGCACATAGAAGGTGCACCATGGGTATGTGTGGAGGAGCAAAGCAAGGCAAGAAGGAAGGGTGGGCTGAGGTGAGGTAGAGCATTCTAGGTAGACGGTATAAGACACAAAACATAGAGACCGGGGAGAGCAGAAGGTGTATGACTGAACATAGAGTGGGTGTGGAAGCTAGTGAGATACTTTGTGGTTGTCTACTAGCAGTATTGTGCTAAAAGGCTGACATTTGCCTTGTAGGCTACTGGAAGACAAGAAGAATTTTAAAACTGTTCTCCTTTGGAAAGTTTGGAAATTGGACTAACAGAATAAAATTGGATTCTATTACACTATAGCAATAACAAGATGACAAAGAGTGGATGAATTGCCAAGCTAGAGGGTTGGGCATTTACTCGATGTGAGAGATGAGAGAGGGAGAGGAACAAGGATGCAGCATTTTTTCTTTCTTGCTTATCCAGGGGATAGATGGGGCTCATGTAACACATCTGGGAATACATATTTAGAGGACTGTTAGAAATACAGGACTGAATGTCAACAGGGAGTAGGGGATCCTAGGGACAGATGACAGAACACAAGTTCCATTCTCCCTGTTTCCCTTGTGTAAATAGCAGAAGAAAACAGAAAGAAAAATAACTCTAAACAAGACTGGGAAATAGGATGAGATACTCACAGAGACCAGAAGTCATTAGACATTTCTGTAAGATGGAAGCAGGTGAATTGGATTGAAGACTAAAATTATAGCTGGCCTAAAATTGACAAAAATGGGCATGGTTTTAAGGGAGGTTTGATCACTTAGATTGCAAATCTGGGAACCAAGGCTTCTGGAGCACAGTGATTGGTTGGGGCATTATAGGAATAATTAAGTAGCTTGTCACTTTTTTTTTTTCCGAAAAAGGATTTAAGCAAAACATACATATAATGCAATGAGATATGATTCAAATAGTTTTGACAAAGAATGAGAAAACAAGGGTTAGTAAGGAAGATAACTAGGTGTGCAATATATTAAAGAAAAATCATGTCATAAAATCCTATGTGAACTGGGTCACAAATGTGGTTATAAACTTGCAATTAATGAGAAAAGAGAAGTAAAAAGGGTTAAAGGCAAAGTAGTTGCTTCTAATCTGACTTAGGCAAATTTATTCCCACATCCTGCTCAGATTCAGAGGAACCACAGTTTCTGAAGTGGTAGAGGAAATAAACTATCAGTTGTAGACTACTTGGTGCCAGATGCCACCCCTATTTTCTTATTTCATATTCATTCAAAACAAATGTTTTGTCTTAGTCTAAATCCACACTTACACTGTTCTTTGATTCTCCTTAGAAAAAGAGGTTCTTGATTTTGCTATTTGTTGACTACTTATCAGTGTCAAATGAAGGTTGACTCTCATTGTATATCAATAATTTATAAAGGAATCTTTCACAAGATTTGAATCAAAAGACTTTATTCAAGATTGCTGATACACACAATCATCCTATAAATTCTGTCAACCCTGCTGTCAGGCATGGTTCAGTATCACTCCTCAGGGACAGTTATTTGGTCCAACACAAAGCTCCAGGCATCACATGGAATCTCTTATCTTAATCTTTGTAACAGAACAGGGTGGCCTTGAAATGTTCTCTGAGAGGAGCTAGAGTTTATAGGGAGAAGTTAGCACTATCCCAACTGTGCCCAACCCTTGAATCAATCTACTTGAAAATACAAATTTACATTCTGAGGTAAAAATGATTTAAATGCAAGTTAACAATTGGGTAAACACTGAAATGGGAAGATATATGTTGGGTTCTGCAGTTTTCAAGAATGACTCCTCTCTGGCCCTCTCAGATAACCCAAGTTTAAACTGATAGCTTTTAATAAGTTATTTTGCTCTTTTAGCTAGCTAATGGGGGTTCTATTTTCTGCAACTAACAACCTCAATAATATATTTGTAGAGGAAAAAGAAGAAAGGGAGTAAGTTTCCTGTCGGACATTAACCTATAATTAAATACCATCTAAGCTATGTGTAGGAACTTGAAATACGTAGTGTTACTCTTTGTTATGATGTTTATTTCTTTATTCTGATTTGAAGCACCTTCGAGACAAAGGCCTCACCTTTCCATTAAAGTATAGTATTTAAGAACATGGGTTCTGCCACCAGTCCTCCTGATTTGAATCCTGACTTCACTATTTTTCTAGCTGTGTGAACATGGGCAAAATATTTAACGTCTCTCCACTTTGTTTTCTTCATTGGTAAATAGGAATAATATTTTGCATTTTCTTATAAGCGTTGTTCATATTCAATGAGTTAATATCCATAAATGGCTTATCACAGTTCCCTCGATGTCTTGAGCCTTAATAAAACTGTTATTATCACATCCTAACTCGATAGACTTGTTATAAGAGCAATGATGGCCATCGTGAACAGAGTAGAAGAGTGGATGAGAACACCTCCAATCCTGTAGCATTTTGGTAGTTGATGAAATATACCCTTGTCACTCTCTGAACTCCTGATCTCTGGAGTTTTCCCTGAAGCTGGTTTTATTTTTGGTTTTGCTCATTGATGGCAACAATGGTGAGCACAGAAATAGACTGTCAACTTGTTGCAGCATCCATCAGCCTTCTTATACAACCCATTCCAGTCACACTGATTGCCAGCCCTACTTATACATCCTCCTTCCCAAATCTCCTCTATATTTGATTTTACATGAATATAATTGCAGGCAGAGTGCTTATGCAAGTCTCCATGGTGACAACCATTATCTGGTCTCCACGGTGACACTTGAAAATACTTATAACCTCTCAAATTGATTTTGTTTATTTGAAATGTCTACTGATTTGATTTATCAGTCTAAATCATGCACAACAACAAAAATCTACATCTTTCCAGGAATAAAAAGAAAAGAGAGACAGGGGAGAGAATGAAGTGAAATAATATTTAGGACATGTCTCATATGTGAATAATTCTATGAATAATTTATTGAAAAGCTGAAACAAACATTTTTATTTCATCCCATAATTATGTAAGGAATGCATAGATAGCCTTAAACTTATGTATAATAGATGTAACTTTTAATGGCTGAATAATTAGATTCTTAGTAAAAACAAAGATGGGTGGAACAAATGTCACCAAGTTAGTAACCAGAAGTCTGAAATTTACACCTAATCATAGGATTACTAACCATCCCAGGACTGAGAAATTTTCTGGTACATGACATATTTAATGCTAAAATCAGGAAAACTCTGGGTGTCTTAATTTTCTTTATGTCATTGAGAGGTTGGAGAAGATCTTCACTGTGGTCCTTTCTAGATAGACTATTCTTTGATTCTACAGTATGATTTTATAATAGAGCTGGGTGTTTCCCTAAGTGTACCCAAGTGGAGATGGTATATCATGCTTCATGTTCTATACATAAATGCATTTTGGAAATAAAAGTACATTTCTTTTATAGCTAATTACACCTTGATGTGGTAGTTAAGTCATGAAAACTAGCCATGTCACTTAAATCATCTGTATTCTTCTTATTCATGAGTGGTTAACCAGCATTTTCAACAAATAAAGACCTGTTTGGGAAGTTGGGTAAGAATGACTTCAGTTTGTTTTTCAAAACCAACTGCATCATTTGGGGCATGCCTTCCTGCCATTGCAAAACACGTCTAACCATCATTAAGAAACCCACTGGTGTACAGATTTCTATATTCTCTCAATTTTGCCCTCTGAAATGAGACTGTATACTTAAAGGTGCCATGTCAATGGATCTCTTTGTTTCATAGCAAGAAAAAAATAACATGCCAAAACCGTGAGGGATAAATTAAAACAAATCTCAGTTGTCATTTTCACATAACTAGAAGATTCACCATGCTGTTCAGGAGTGCAAGAGATCAGTGAGCCAGGCAGAGATGTTTTGAACAGAATAAATATACTGGTGTTTCCATTTCAGTTCATAATTTTGTATGTCCCTTGCAATATTTTATATGTGAAGAAAAAGAATTGCTTTTGTAGAAATGGTATGTATAAGATTCTTTATTCCCCTGAAATGCTCATCTATCATGTTGGGAAAGGCCCTTTCCTTCAGAGGTAATTCTTTTGCAGTTCTTGGTGATTTAGCATTGTTCACTAGCATAGCTTCATCAGTGATATGCTCAGATGTATATGGAGGGTTTATCTATTATTTTTCTCTCTTTGTAGATCTTGAAGAGTGTTACTTATAAAATAACAATTATAAAAAAAAAGGATGAAAAGAAAATATTTTTTAATTGAGGTATCTTATTTAGAAATCCTTTGGACTTATCCATCTCTGTTTACGTAGATTCTATTATCCCAAAAGCTTAAAAAATAATTTTAGCATTTTTCTTCATTATTATAACATTAATCCATTACTTATTGTCTTCAGTGGCAGAATGGAGCCTGCCAGTGCCTTCATTTCTCCTCATTTTTGTCCTTGAAGGAGAGGACACATCTTTTAGACTATGCAGACACTGAAGTTCTTTTATAAAAAGTGATCAATATTAGCCAAGAGAATTTTTTGTCACATAGATGCTGCAGCCTGAAGGATTTAAGGATCTATCTTTGTCTTCTTGGACTAGAAAGAGGGACAGGTCTTGCTGGCCTTGATTACCAGAGATACCTCAAGATATACAGATACCTCAAGGATAGGACAGAGAGTACAAAATCCTTGGTCAATTCCTTATGGTCTGAAAAACAGCCTCCGTGGAAATAATATTTGATATTTGAATTAACCTCTAAATGCTCTGCAAGCTTATGACCACCTATGAATAAATTTGGATCCATTTTTGAATAGATTATCCCTTATAAATATGGGAGGAGTGACATTATTGAACTACAGTATAGGAATTAGCTTCATCAAATGAAACAAGTCAGTGCCACTATATCAATGCAGGAAATTCTGTGCTGCCTCAGCCTGAGCTGCTGGTACACTTGGCATATCCTCCCAGGGAGAGGAACATCAAGGGGGCAGATGTGATAAAGCTCTGAAATTTGTGCTGTGGGGCTTTGAGATGGGAGACCTGATTATGTCTCAGCAGAGATCAGAAACTATGCTTTATTGGGATGTCTCTTCAGTATGATGCCACAAGACTTCCTACTGAAGATATTGGAGGAGAGGGAATTATGAGCCTTGTGTGGTCCAATGCGGAATTGAAAGAAAGCTGAATTAGTTCTTGGGCAGGACGGAAGTTGTGTAAGTGGAATGCAGGAATTGGTGAACGGGCCCTATCACCACCAAATCTATTCTCCCATCACCAGAGAAAACTTCTCAGGACTGCAGTGCAAGAAGTAGGAAAGCAATGGAGCATGTGGTCCAGAGTAGTAGGGCCCAGATAGAATAAGCTGATATTTGTGATCTGTTAGCTGTCAGAGGAAGTATTTGAACTATGGATTGAAGACATTTAAACTATATCAGAGGGTCCCATGCTTCACTTGGTCCATAAGAAGAAGGTGCTCATTAGATTGTCTGCTGGCACCAGGTGAGTCTTTGACAAAACTATGATTGCCAAGGACACACATCAAGAGCTGACCAGTAAAGAGAAGATAAGACTTTCATGTTTTTGTTTTTTTTTTTAATTGGTCCAGAAGATTCAGGAAAGGCTTAAGTTCAGCTAGCAGGGGCCATAAATGACCAGGATCTTTTGGCCTGAATGCCAGTAGGCTTTGGGTCTTGGAGCTCTCTCCCTGCTTTCTCTGTGAATTTCTGAAGGAAGGTACAACCGTCAGATACTGCACTTAGCTGGAAGAAAGAAAGATTGTCTTTAACCTATAAAATGTAGTGACTCTATGATTCAGGGTCTAGTAAGAAAATGGAATCTGGTCAACATGCTATAAACAGAAGACATTTTATACAAGAGTTTATTTTTGGTGATTACTTCAAATTGCCATTTGCAGTTGGCTGGTTTGAATTGGAGTTTAACTAAGGGCAACATACCGCATTTGGTTGTTTCTTAATTGTCTTTTAATCTAGAGCAGCCCCTCTGCAACCCTCCAGGGTAGGAACTTAAGAGCAAAACAGGATCAGTTGGGTAAAACAAATCAAATTACCCTCTTTTAGCTCATCTGCATCTGAGGGTATGTTTTAGACCCTACTATCCCCATTAAAAAAAAAAAAATTGCTATTCACAGAGATTCTCATCCAGCTGGAAGGTTATACTTCAGGAAATCTTCATGCATAAATGTAATGACTGAAAAGCATCTAGGATCTGCTGGAGCAAAGACTTATTCAGGAAATATTTGTAAGAACTATTTCTAAAGGTTGTTGGAGGGATAGGTCCCTCGATTTCTTACTTTCCTTCCTACAAATTCTGCAAAACTTATTACCATAGAGCTTACTTTGACTCACATACTATTCAAGCTTGTTGAGAAATAACTTGGACTTCCCAGAAGGATAATTTGCGTCAGCAAGCAAAAAGATACTGCAGTCATAAATCTTAAACCGATCATAAGTACAGCTGGTTTTGAAAAAACAACAACAATTAGCAAAAAAATAAAAACATAACTCTTCCTGGTATTTTGTTACTTTTAACTAAAAGAGGACTTTGGGATTTTTTTCTTTTTAAGTAATAGAACAATAATGCAAAATATCTTAAAAGTCACGAGGTTTATTGCTGTTTCCTTTCTGCTCCTGGATGGACTGGTACCATGCAAATTATGACTGAATGATCAAAGTCCACTGCCTGCTTCTCTTTGTTCTGTTTTATACGTTGTTGGGAAACCAGAGAACAAATATTCTGAAGGAAAGCACCATCATTTAAACACTGGTGCAAATAAGCATAGAGAAAACTCTCACCTAAAAAGGCATGATGTCTTTAATTGTGTAAATTTCCATTTTTTAGAAATTTAATTCATCCTCTCTTATTGGTTTACTAGGTAATTGTTATAACAGTGCCTCTGGGAAAGTCTCCTAAAAATGGTGATTAAAACAATTTCCTGAAATGCAGGTTTCTCCCATAGCCAATTCAGCTCATTCCTCTCCATGCTCAAGTTATATTTCTCTGTTTGGTGCCTAGTCAAAGACAGATTATTTATAGCAGAAACACCAGAGCTCAAAGCATCCTGCTTACCTTTTGTTGTCAAGGAAACAACTAAGATTTTTTCCCCTTCCACTGAAAGGTCAGATTTCTAAAGATATGAATCACAGAGCACAGGGGAATTTTTTAAATTGAGAGAGCACTTTCTCAAAGACAAAGTAAAAATCAAGCTTTTATAAACATCCAGAACCTTTAAAATTGGACTTAAACCAATGAGTGGTTAACAATAATTAACCCTGATACTTCCATGATTGCACGTTAAGGCAGTGTCAATTGGTTACCTCTCCACTCCTTCCAGAGCTCTCTTCTGAGAATCAGAGCCCTCACAACTACTTACTGCGTTGGTTATTTGCCATCGAAAATTGTTGTTTTTCATTTGTTTGAGGAGGGAGAGGGAACCTTGAAAACATTATTTTCTTTAAATTTTACACTTATAAACTTCTAAAACAATAGGGAAGGATATTTGGGGATTCACTTTGAAGGGAAAATTCAGACTTACGGTAATCGTAGAACTTACCTGTGGCCTGATACAATTTTGAGCACACCTCAACTAATTTAATTCTCAAATCAACACCCTAAGGTAGAAAATATGATCATCCCCAATTCTCTTTTAAAGGAAGGTGAGACACAAAATTGGGTACCTTAGCTCAGGTCACATGACAAATAGGGCAGAATTTTAACTGACAGTTTAGTTAATAAGTCTATACCATTATACTATCTCTGCCAGGATTCCTGTTTATAATCTTATGTCTCGAAGATACAGGAAAGTCTTAGGGGGTGTTTTTCTCAGGAGGAAAGGAAGGGGAACTGTGCAGCTTCTGTTTCCCTTGACCCCTCCATCTCCCACCAAACCCTGTCCATTACATAGTTCGCCCCACTCCTGGTCCCAAAAATTGCAGGACTCAATAAAGTCGTCTTATCGGCATTTGAAAAACTTATCTTTTTTGAGCTGCATTCTTCCAGTCACATATATGAGAGAAGTAGAAACAAATCGTTATAGAAACTCATCTTATGAATGACCCAAAATTCAAATTGATTTCTCAAAATGTAATGTGGGGTAAGTTCAGTATACTTAAAAGAGTCCAAGCATGGTAACTAGTAACCTACTTTATTTATAATAATAGCTACCATTTATTAAGCATGTACTATGTGACAGGGATTCTGAATGAATTATGCTTCATCTTCACAACAAGCCTGTGAAATGTGAATCCAATTATGAAGGGACTGAGGAGTGAGGGTGGCAGGGAAGGTGCTGAAAGTCACATAACTGGGAAAGGTCAGAATCAGGATTAGAACTCATGTCCACCTGACTCCCAAGTCTATTCTCAACTATATGGTGAATTACACAGAATTGAACTGTTGATGATGAATTTATAATAACAAACACCTGAAACCTATATAATGTTATCAACAACGTCCTACCACACAATTTCTAAAAAAAATGGTTTAGATCCTAGCAACAGGATCTGATTCAGGTGTTCAAGACCTACATAACCACAGGTTAAGATTTGACTGGATTGATTAATTTTGTGCAACAAAGAAAAAAACTGTTACAAAGTGTAGATTATTAGACAGATTCAGTTGAGCCACAGCAGAAGTCACATCGCCTGGTTCAGTGCAGCATCTGTAATTAGTGAAAGCCTGAAGCAATGAAGGGAAAACAAATGAGCCATCACTGAGCCCTGCCCCTCCAGTCCCCTCCTCCCTGCCTTTCAAGTAGATGGCTTTTCTCATTCAGCCCAGAGCTCGGGTTAATGGAAGTATGTCTTGCCATTCTCACACCAGGCTCTGAGTTTCCTCCACCCCACCATCAGGGTCCTCATGCTTTCAAGAGGGCAGATGCCATTTCCATTTTTCCATCACAGTATTAAGAAATTTGGCTCCTGAAAAGTTTCCTGCTCCACAGTAACCTAGAGGTACCATCCTGCACTACAGACGCTGAAGAGAGTTGCAAACAAGGACTCAGGTCTTTCTGGCTGGTCCTGCTTTTGTACACGTCTTCATTCCTAGCCAGGCAACCACCATCTGGAGGAATCCTTAAGTAGAGACCTTCTAGACACAAATGCTGAGAACTTCCTAAGGGGGTAGGGGGCAGAAAACCAGAAGACTTCCCTCACTCTGACTCAGTATTTTGATACTTTCTTATTTCTAGATTTTTCTCCACAATCTTCCTCCCCTTTTCCTTCCCAGTCCCTGGGTCCATAAAATGAACTTAAACTGTACTGATATATCTAACCCTTCTGGTATCATTTCATGGGAAAAAATGGAACATAGGAACAACTGGTGCTTTCTCTAGTATAACTTGTTGCTTATATTATCAGAGCGAGTGTTTGTTTAAAAGCTTGACTTCCATATTGCTTGGCCTTAATCAGTCATTCTGATATCTGATGGCTCAGCTGAGCTCTTGCCATATAGTAAATGCTCAAAAATATGAAACAAAAGATTAAACGAGTGAATGAATAATCTCTCCAAACATTCTGCTAAGTACTTTATTAAGTCTATACACTTACAGAATGCCTACTACCACCTGACACATTCTAGACTCCATGATTCATGCAAAGATCCTCTGCCTTCAAAGAGTTTACATTATATACATTCTATCATTATCCCAGATAATCTTCACAATAATTAGGTAAAAATGAAGAAACTATAAAGTTAAAGAATTTTGTTAAAATCATAAAACCTTTAAGTAGTATATAGGGAATTGAAACATCTTTTCTTTTTCTGGGGCTCTGACCTTGTCATCTCAAACCACCAGGGCAGAGTTCTGCTTCTTTTCTGATCACAGGGCTCCAAAATTCATAGTTACTACAAGAGGGAGGTTAGCCCTGTTTTCTCATTTCACAGGCATCTAGAAGGCTGGTGGAAGGAGCTTCAGGAACCCCCTGATGGCCTGCTGATGAAGCATCTTCCAGCAACTTCTACCCCGCTAATGGCCGTGTAACTGGCAAGACATGTAGATCCAGGGTCTCTCTGCTCCTGTCCCTGTTCCAGGAGGTCGAGCGAGTCTTCTTAGTCTAAGAAATCTGAAACTGGATACTTTAGCCTGGCTCATGGAGGCAGGCAAGAAAAGGAGAGACAGAAGGACTGAGAGTCAGTGGGAAGTCCGTACTTTTCCTATTATCCGTTCTAAAGAAAGCCTGTTGGCTAAAGATTGAGCACGGATGGAATAGAACTGAAAAATAGGCCTTTTTCTTAGTTATTGGTGTTTTTTTTTTTTTCCCTTTCACTTGATTTCATTTATAAAAACTTTGCCAAACAATACTTGGTATTTTTATTTATTTTTTTTAGTTTGGGTAATTTCATGGCAAATACAACCTTGAAAATGAAAAGCAAATGTTTTCCTTAAGGATTTGTTTGAGAGCAATAGCAATAAAGACATTGAAGGAATCAAAATCAGAAAAGAAATAAAACAATCATTTTTTGTGGATGACATTATATCATCTCCAAGATCCTAAAGACTCCACCAAAGATCTATTAGACACAATGAGTACAGCAAAATGTCAAGATACAAAATCAATACACAATAATCAGTAGCACTCCCATATGCAAGCAATGAACTAGAAAAAGAAAGAAATCCCATTCACTATGCCAAAAAAGGTAAAATACCTGGAAATAAACTTAACAAAGAAGGAAAGCACTCTACATTACAAATTACATGACATTAATAAAAGGAACGGAAGACACAAAGAAATGAAAGTATATTCCATGCTCATGGACTGGAAGAATTAACATAGTTAAAATAGTCATCCTATCCATAGCAATATACATATTTAATGCAATTCTTATCAAAATTCCTGGGACATTTTTCCAAGGAAATGAATGAACAATGCTTAAATTTGTATAAAAACACAAAAATTTTCAAATAGCCAAAGCTATCCTCAGAAAAAAATAATTGTGGAAGAATCACACTCTCTCACTTCAAGCTATACTACAGGCAATTGTCATCAAAATAGCCTGATATTAGAAGAAAAACAGATACACAGACCAGTGGAATATAATCAAGAGCCTAGAAAAAAAACTACACTTATATGGGGAATTACTCTAAGAGAAAGTTGCCAAGAAGATACAAAGGATGAAGAATTGTATATTCAACAATGGTGTTGGGCATATTGTCAGACACTTGCACTATATTACTCATTAGCATCATACACAAAAATTAACTCAAAATGGATCAATGACCTGGACATAAGACCCCAAACCATTAAATACTTAGGAAAACTGTCAGAAAAATCCTCCTGAGAGCAACCTCAAAGATGTCTTTGGGGAAGTGACAACTATGGGAAAATAAAGTAAAACTAAGCAACTGGGACTGAAGCAAACAAAAACATTTCTGTACAGTGAAAGAAACCACCACTTAAACACAAGGATAACCTTCATGATGGGAGAAGATAATCACACAATATACAACAGACAGGAGTTTAATCTCCAAGAGATGTAAAGAGCTCATACACCTCAGCTACAAAAACGCAAACCACTCAAAAAATGATAATAACTCAATAAAGCTTTTCTTGAGAAGATGGACAGATGGCCTACAGACACATGAAAAAAAATGCTTTACATCACTGAACATCAGAGAAATGCAAATAAAAACCAGAATGAGATTCCACCTTATTCTAGTGAGAATGACCTATATCAAAAAGATTAGAAACAAGTGTAAAAGAGGATGTGAAGTAAAAGGAATTCTCCTAAACCATTGGTGAGTTTTAGTGCAACCTCTTTGGAAAGCAGTATGGAGTTTCATAAATAAATAAATAAATAAATAAATAAATAAATAAATAAATAAATGAAATGAAATGAACCTACCATTCCATCCAGCGATTTCAATTCTAGGCATATACCCAGAGAGTACAAAAATACTTAGCAGAAAAAAATATCTGCACTCCTATGTTTATAGCAGCACAATTCATAATAGCCAAATAGTGGAAACATCCTAATACCCATCCACAAATGGCTAAATAAAGAAGCTGTGGTGTATTCTACACACCAGTTGTGGAATTCTACACAGCCATTAAAAAAGACAAAATTGTGTCCTTTGCAACAACTTGGATGGAACTGGAGGTAGCCATGTTAAGTAAAATAACCCAGAAAAAATCAGAAAAGTACAGGATGGTTTCACTTATATAGGGAATATAAAAAGCAACAACAACAACAAAAACCCAGAAAATATCAACAAAATTCATAGAATACAAGACTGTGGCTGCCAGTGTGGGAGGGGGAGGAAAGGAAAGAGGGGGCAAGGTGGTGATAAAGGGCACTAGAACTCTGGTGGTAGGTATGGTATGAAATACACATAGATCGAGGTGTGATTTCAATATCCTAAAATGCATATAGAAATATAAATAAAAGAAACACAAATATTATTTTAAAAATTCCTTGAAGTTTGGCAGTTTTTTGAAAGTAAAACATACACTTAACACACATTTCAGCAATTCTGCACTTCAGCATATACCTGGGACAAATGAATACATGTTCACATAGAGATTTATATACAAATGTCATACTACATATACTATACTGTACATGACTATATATACTATACTGTACATGTTATATCATAGTCAAAAGACCAAACACAACCTAAATGCCAACCAGTTGATGAATGGGTAAGCAGAATGTATTGTAACCCAACAGGGGAATATTATATAACAATGAAAAAGAACAGAATTATGATACAAATAACGGCATGAATGAACCTCAAAAGCATTATGTAAGTGAAAGGACTATATCATGTAAGATTCCATTCATATGAAATTGTTAGAAAAGCAAACTGCAGAGACAGAAAAGCAAATTAGTTGTTGCCTAGGCCAACAGTAGGAGCTGGGAATGGCTAAGAATGACTACAAATGGCAAGAGAGACGTTTTGAGATGATGGGATTGGTCTAAAATTACATTATGGAGATGGTTGCACAACTGCATACATTCATCAAAAATTTTTTAAGTCATGGTCACATTAAAGGAAAGCTACAGGCAGAAATAAAGGCAAATATAGGCTCTCAGGCAGGAAGAGAAAGGAGGAAGCACCACTTTATTTTATTTAGCTGTTCATCCTGGTTGTTTCCTCTGACCTGGGTCTTGAACCCTGGTCCGTGGAATATATGTGGATCACACCATGGTCAACTTATCCTCTAAGCCACTGAGGTGGTCCATTTATCAAAACTTAAAACTGTGCACTTAAAATGGGTGATTTTTATAGCTAAATGATACCTCAATAAAGCCTTTAAAAGAAGGAAGGGGTGGGGAAAAGCTGTTTAGGCAGTGGCCTTCCTTTAGAGATTAAAAAAGAGTGCATGCTATGTTAGAGAAAAAGTATACTAAACGCGAGTTAAATTGTTGGGAGAGGATTTAAATTTAAAATCTGCTCATGAAAAAATTAGCATTTGCTCAAGCACAGCTATCCTCTGACATTTCAAGCTGGTCTCTGTGTGGGTTGAAATATGCAAGTGCATCCCTGCTATCCTTTTCTTGGAATTCTCCGGAGAACTTTCTGACAGGATTGGAGGATAAAATGCCATCATGCATGGGAAATGAGAAAAGAGACAAACAATGGCTGTGCTGAACAGAATGTGCTGGTGGAGCCCTTTTAAAGAAGTTGATAGGGCCAGATGGAGTGCAGAGGGTGGGGAGAGGATGGAGAGTCACAGCCAGAGCGGCCTGCAAAGCTCTCAACTCCCCCTCCCACTGGCGTGCTGAGAGGGCTTGTGGACCAAAGAAGCGGAGGACTGGGTCTGCATTTGAACAATAGTCGGCTCTGCTGAGAGGAATCCGAGTCTGGTCAAGGTGGTGTTTTAATAAAAACACAGACAACTGCCTCCCACCTCCATGTCAGCCTTCCTTCATCTTCCAGTCTCACTCTTCTCTCTGTGGGAAAGCCTGCTGGAGGCATATTGGCTGGCAAGATGAAGTTTCTTATTTTATTTTTTTTCTCTCCTTTTGAAAAACCAGCTTGAAGCTCATTAGTGTGAGAGATATGAGTGAGCTCCTCTTATGAACACTTATGAAATAGGAAAGGTGGGGTGCAAGGCGAGGGAGGAAAAATCAAATGTGTGGAAGTGTTGGAAAAGGTGGGATAAAAGCATGCCGTAGGGAGCGGGTGAGCCCTGTCATTTTGGCTGCTACGCTTAGGGCTTCTATTCCCTCAAGTGAGACTGTCAGAAGGAGTCCGCCTTTTCAATGGAGCAGCGCGACATGAAGTGGATGGCTCGTGAACGCTGGCGCTCCAGACTGCGGGGGTTCTGCAGGTGGGTTTTACTCCGCACTCCTTGGCTCCTGGAATAGAAATCCCACATGAATTATGTGGCAGCAGCAGGTTTCTCAGAGAGCAAAGAGGATTATGTGATGTAGGGAAGTTCTTTTTGCTTCCCTTTTTTCTTTTTAAATGGAAGCATTCAACTTCTCAGAGAGATGGAACCATGTCTGCACCACTAAAGTGAAAGGAAGGTTGGAGGCAAAGCTCTCATAATTGAAGTCGAAGAAATGGCTAGAAAGAGGTGATGGCCACCCGCCTCAGCGCCGCCTCACAGAGAAGAATACCATGTTAACACGTATTTCTGAGAGAGAAAATTGAAAAATGGGCAAAGTATATAAATAGACAGCTCACAGACAGGACATACACATGACAATCTCTGTATGAAGACTTGGCACTCCTGGTAACAGGGAAATGCAAACCGAAGTGACAATGAGACACCTGTTTTCACACTGCTGACTGAGAAAAAAAACTAAAAACAATGGTAATACTCAGTAGGTAGGGAGCAGACCCTCCAATACACTGCTTGTGGGACTGTAAGTTATATTAATTGGTAGGGCAATGAAGAATTAAATTTTAAAGTTAAGAAAAAAAAAAGACCCTGGAATCCCACCTCACAGAAATGAAAAGACTAGCATATTGGGTGGGAGAAAAACTGGAAACAACCCAAAATAATCAAGGAGAGATGAAGAATGATGTTGTTTCTAAATTATGAAATGTCATGCAGGTACTAAAAGGAATAAGTTGGGGTCACATGTAGTCATCTGAAAAATGTTTCCATGGTCTGTTAATTTTGTAAAAGTTTCTAAGCAATGTATATAGTGGATCTAGTATTTGATTAAAAAAAAACAAAACCATGAACTCTCAATTCCCTCTAAAGTCATATCATATGGATAAGTAAATTTGGATGCAGAGATAGACAGATAGATAGATAGATAGATAGATAACTAGGTTATTTTGACTTCCTTAAGAGAGAGAGTGGGAAAATCGCATCAACTTTTTCTTTATATCTTTGGATTGTTCACTTGTGAAAAATGAACATGCACATTGCTTTTTAATGAAAACAAAGAAATGTATTTAATTATTTTTTAATTTAAATAAATTAAAATTTTATAAAATTAAAGCAGTTTATAATTACATTTTTTTAATTAAAAAAAGAAATTTTGCCATGAGTTCAGCCCTATGCTGAGGTCCTGATAAATTTAAACCATATTTTCCCATCAATCAGCTTACAACCTAGTTCAAATAATACGAAAAATAGAAAATGAAGAGAGAAAAATAAATGACAACACATGTCAAGATACAGCCTGGGGGCTGGTCAGCATGTGGACCATCAAGGAAGCAGAATTAGTTGTTTATTCTATTGGGGCTGAGGACAGAATCAGAGGTTTGAAAATAGTATTTGCATTTTGGGTGTCATGGGAAAGAAAAGGTTAAATATACCTGATGGGTTTGTTAGCTCAATTTTCCTGAGGTTTTTTTTTTATCCAATATTCCAAATCCTTATTGATGTGAAAAATAACTGAAACAGGTATATTAATTTTTCCTACTCAGTGAATTTTGTTCATTTTTTTCAAATTATTTAAACTATGGTGGGCACAGAGACTAGTTTGCTGCATTGTTGATCTTTACACTTTCTGTATTTTAACAAATTTGGAGATTTATTTGATGTATATAGAAACAAAACAAGTTTCCTTCTGGAAAAATTGTGCTTTATTGAGACTTGTAAATTCAGTATGTTTTGATCTTTCTGGCGAATTAAACCTATTGTTAATATTTTATTCCTAATGCTTTTTGCCTAAAAATGTATTTTTGTTTCCCCAGCAGTCCTTTGATTGATATTTGACTGTTAAGACAAGTTTACGTTGATCATCTAGGTATTTTTCAAAAACTTACACTTTTCAATCTTTGCCTTTCAGGTGCAAAGTTTAGTCCATGAATATCTATTGTGCTTATTGACTTTTGTAAGATTGCTTTCACACACTTGTATCTTTTATCTGAATCTGTCCAAATTTTTCAGGCTAACACCTCAATTAGGCACTGAGACTGATGACTTTCATGGACACTGTCTTAGCTTTCCCTTTATTTACACTTATCATGTTGGTATCACCCTTTGCTGCCCACCCCACTCCACACTGCTCTGGAACCTCACAGGGCCAGATCAAATCTAATATCTGGGCCACTGCTTCTCTGGGAGGAGCTATCAGGCACTTTTTGTCACCTGGACACTAGATATGGGCATCATCTCCATTTTTGCAGTCAACAAACACTGACCACTGTTCCTTTAAATATCCTTCTTCCATCCTCTATTTTCATAACCACTATCACAATCTGCCTTTAGGTTCCTAGCACTTCGTAATTATAAGTTTCATAGTTACTGTAGTGGCTGTGTTAGACAGTCCCATTCCCCTACCCCCATGCCCCATGTCCCTGACATCATGTTTAACTTCTGTCAGAGGTCATGTCACTTCGACTCTCAAAAACTTCCAATGGCTCTTCAGCAATGAAATCTGCTTTCAGTGTAGCATTCCAAAGCATCCTAATCTACTTTGCAGCTTTATTTAATTATTCTCTACTTGATTTTCTAGCATTGTTCTTATCCCTCATATAGATTATTAATATTTCTCATAATAAGGAAATTATTTTATACATTAAAAACTTTTAGAGTCTTGCCATCTTGATTTATTTCTGACCAAAACCTTGACTATGCCTCGACTATTAGACTGTAGATTTGTTGAGGGCTAGTACTGAGTTAATCATTGTATCATCACTAGATAGATGCCTGGAACGTAATTACTCAGAAAAGATATACTTTCATGCATGTGTTGGCTGCCTCATTGTAGGAAAAAGGACCTTCATTATCATAGGTAATGTTTATATTCTGACTCCCAATATCTTCCTGCAATTATGCCTGGTGGATTCCTCAATTCAGAATTTTATGAAGGTACTTGTGACAGATGGAGTTTGTTGCCATTTCAACAGCTGATCTTCCCTTCTCTTATGGTATCAGAATCCCAATTCTGTCTTGATACTAAGAGGCACAGAAGGAAGCTGTCCCAGTCTCATGATTTGTCTAGACCAGGAGTTGTAATTCCATGCTCCTCACTGATAATTAATTTTATGCTTAGGCATAAAACTTTGTTCTAGCCAACAACACATGGAAGATTCACTGATTACTAGAAAAATCGCTAAGAAAAAGAGATACATGAGGAGAAATCAGTCTTCTTGTTTGGGGATGTAATTGCAGAGTGAACTGATGCCTGAGTGAGGTAAGGACACACTTGAAGGTGAAAATCCATATTTTGAGGACAGGAGCAGAATGGTGTAGAGTGTGGTTTATTGATGACATCAGCCCTGGAATCAGCTACATGCGCATTCTGTTGCTTATGCCAATTTAGACCAGTATTCCTCTAGTCCACAGCATGAAAACAGAGCAGCTTATAAATATGTGAGCAATAAGTATCAATGGAAACCATTTGTAAATAGGTTGCGCAGTTAACTTAAAACAATTACCTAAAGAAAACAATATACATAAAGGATTTGATAGTCATTTTGATTCCAATTTCACCCAAGTCTTCCACATAAAGTTTGGTTACAAATGTCTAGTTGGTGTAGCAAGATTGTTTCTGGTTTGATTTGGTTCTGCTTGTTGTTTCTGAGTCTCCTTGCCACTGTATCTTTATCTTAGGTGTCTTACTGCCATTGTAGAAAAAGATAAATCTTGGCCCAATTCATGTGGTTACCTGTATTTCATTTAAAATTCTGGGTGTTTTTCAAATATGGATAAGGAGAGTCTTCAACACGTCCTGAATACTACCCAGCGCTGTCAGCATTGTGTGGCACTCATACAAGGGGGCTCAGAATCCCGAAGAAAACCTGAGGCTCCTGCCTAGTCCTCTTGGCAGTTCAGCTCTGTTTGCTTAGTCTTGATGTTTATGTACTAACTCTGATTCTGCCATGTCCTCTCCCTCCACGTCATATGTGACTAGAAGTCCAGGCACTGCTGAAGAGAAAAAGGACATATATTTTCTATTGTGACTTTTGGGGGTTAATTTCAGTGGATTTCCTCATTACACAGAAACATGGGTTCTCTGCTCCTATCTACATAACATCATTAACCATCCTCCCTACTGTATTTCAAGCCCAGAGTTTCACCTTATGTGTAGCACAAGGCTTAGGTTGGTGGAAGTATATACTGGTCTAGCATTTGCAAGGGACGAAGCTACATTTGAGGGTTGATCTCTGCAGCTGGGGAGTTGTAATTAGCGAGTGAGGAAACTGAGCCTACTTCTTAATCTCTCTATGAAAAGGGCAAGATGAGGGGTGGAATTAAATTTCAGGACAAAGGAAAACTTCCCTGCACTCCATACTTGGAAGGTCAGGGTACCACATCCAGAGTCGAGAAAAAAAATGAACAAAATTTCCATCCTGAAGTCAAGTGAAAATGGTATAAAAGCATTATAAAATATTACATAAAAACAGTCATCAAAGTAAAACTAAATCAGAGTTAGCTATTTTTACATATAGGGGTGTGTGTCTTCTTGAATGGCAACTATTTTCTTCACAGTTTAGAAAATAAATCAGTCTTATAAACCCCTTTTTTATTCCCTAATTTAGAAGAATATTTTGGTATATAGAAAATAAAGGTTATCAGTGGCTTTTATCTCTAGCTTTATTGATCTTTTAGCATCTCTCTTTTTTATTTTTTGTGAAAATAGAGCCATCTCTAGGTAACATATGAATTTCTAAAAAAATGTCCCCATTCCCAAATCAATTATCTTGTTATTTTGAACTCTCACTGCGTCATTGCACTTGACTGAGATGCTTGAGGGCAACTCTGCTGCTGCACTCGCTTGATTAATCATTTCCTTTTTGTTTGATTTGGTATGGTGCCTCTCATAAGACTGACATGTATTCTTCTCTTCTTAGCTCATATTTTTCAATTTCATCTATCTCCCTAAGTGCTGTATATTGAAGCTTATTTTCATCATTCATTAGGTGATGATACTGACATGGAAGAGAATGCAACTGGTTGGCAGGAGCCTTGGGTCAGGGGAAATAATGAATATCTTTATTTCCAAGGAGAAAAAACCATAATACATAAGAAAAATTCTCCAAATGTTTAGGGGACCAGGAGAATAACTTTCTTACTTGAACAAAAACTTTCAGCGACTGTATTTCTTTAGAGGTACAGCATATAGTAGGGAAAAAATCCCCACAGGATTCCTGCTCTCATTTGGGTTTCATGATTTATAAATTTTAAGGAAAATATGCTTATTATAAAAAATTAAAAACATATACAAAATTTTTGAGAATAATATGATTCAATCCCAAGTACTCATTCCTTAAACAATTATTATTCTCAAAGAATTTCTTTATTTTTTTTTTCTGTTAAACAGAACTTCTGTGTAGCTTCTACTGACTAAACGTGAAAAGAGGCCTTTCTCACACAAGGGTAAGAGGCAGCCTAGTTGACCCCACGTCACAATCCTTTTTTAAAAAGCAAATAATTGTATTCATAAATTACATATATAAAAAGTATAACAATCAAATGCCCAGCTTAATAATATTTTATAAACTGTTTTATAAATGGTACGATTAACATCTAGATCAAGATACAGAATATTACCAGCACCCCAGACCCCATGCTCCTTAGATTTGCCTCTTTCTAGATATGTACCACCATGCTGTCCCAATGCATTTGTTTTACCTGTTACAGAACTTTATATAAACAACCGAATTGTGTCATATGTACTACTTTGTGTTCAACTTCTTTAAACAACATGAGACCCTTCCACTTTGTTTTGTGTAGTTTATTCATCCTGATTGTGTGTTTAAGTCTACAAATATACTGCAATTTATTTTTCCACTCTCCAGTTGATAGACATTTGGGCTGTTTTTAATTTGGGGGTCATTACGAATGCTGCTTCTATGAATATTCCTAAGCACATTTACAGTATATGTATTCATGTTGGGTATATGCCTAGGAATAAAATTAATGTATCCTGGGATTTATACATATTCAATTAAAATAAATATTACCAAACAATTCAAACCTGGTTACTTCTATTTGCCTTCCACCTGCAGTACACAAAAGTTGAAGTTGTGTCACATCCTCAGCAGGATCTGGTATTGTCAGTCTTTTTTTTTTGAGTTCTGGTGAATGTGCAGAGATATCACACAGCAATTTTAATTTGCATGTCTTGGATGATTGATAGGGTTGAGACCTTTCTACATATTTTTATACTCTCTTTTGTAAAGTGTTTGTCTCTCAAACCCAGTTTTCTGTTGGTTTGTGTACATTTCTCTTATTGACTTATAGGAGCTATATATTCTTGATACATGAGGCTTGTCGTATATCTGTATTGCAGATATTTCATTGATGTCTTGCCTTTCCACTATCTTAATGGTGTTCCTAGATAAAAAAATGTTTTGCTTTTTGCTTTTTAATACATGATGCTTGTATTCTATTCAAGAAATTTTTGGGTGACCTCAAAATAATCTCTGATGTTTTCCTCTCCAAAATTTACATTTTTTTACTTCTCATTTACATTTATAACTTACTTGGAGTTGATTTTTATTTACAGTATGATGTGGGGATTCAAGTTCATTTTTTTTCCTATTTGGATATATAATTCTTCACAACAGAACATTTCTTGTCATCATCTGTATCCATATATGTGTGAGTCTTTTTCTGGACTTCTTCTTTCTTTTCCATTAGCCAATCTGTATATGATTATGCCAATACCACACTATAAGTATCACTTTATAATATGCTAGATAGTGTATAGAATGCCTCATCCCACTATACTGTTCTTCAGAACTGACTCTGACTTGTGATTCCTGACTTTTACATGAATTTCTTTTTAACTGCTCCAATTATTTATGATGTATTTATATTGAAGCATAATTGATATATAACATTATACTAGTTTCAGGTATACAAAATGATTCAATATTTGAACATGTTGCAAAATAATCACCATAATAAACCTAGTTCATACCTGTCCTCACACAAAGTTGCAATTGTTTTCTTAAAAGAAATTTTGAGATCCACTCTTAGCAACTTTCAAGTATTCACATTCATGAATGCATGTATTTTGTATTAGTACATCAATTTACACACACACACACATACATATACATACACACAGACATATTCCTTTGCTGGAATTTTGGTTGAGATTTACTGAATATTTGGATCATTTTGGGAGAGTGGGAAGGGATGAGGCTGGAAAGGTAAAGAGGGCCTAGATAATGCAGGGTATAATAGAGCATGTTAGATATTTTGGACTTCATTTCAAGAATAATAAACAGCCATCACATGAGGAATTAATAATCATTGGGGATTTTTCTCAGGTGCTCACCAGTGATTGTGAGGATACAGTTCTGCTTTGTGGATGTCAATCACACAGAGAACACATATGTCCAGGAGACATCTCCTAGGATGTCTGAGCTGCATTTTCCTCTTTATTACTATCTAAAATGACCTCAAAAGTCTTCAAGTTCATCTCAAAGAAATGCATTCTTTTTTATTCAGAGCTTCAAAGTCATTGTTCCTGCACTAAGTGTTACTAATAATGCACAGTCTGTTCAATTGCCTCTGTCTCTGTGACAGGAATGCCCACTCAAAGCCCAGCTGTGTAGAGAGAGAGCAGCATCTCCAAGAATGAGTTAGGGGCTATTTAAATGGTATCACAATCTGTCAGTAAACAGGGGAGGCTACATACTTTAAACAGTGTTTTTGTTGATAGTTTCGAGTTGGTGAGTAGAGCTCAAACTGGGAAGAGCAGGAAGAAACAAGGGAAACATGCAAACTGAATCTTATGTGTAACATTCACTGCCAGCCATGACTCACACATGCTCATATTGTCCTAACATGTAGTACTCCCAGGAGACCTAGGAGTAGTACCTTCTTTTTATCATGAATTTGTGGTGTGTGTGTGTGTGTGTGTGTATTTATCTCTCTCTCTCTAGTTTTTGAATTTGTAGTAAATTATATATAATCTGCACCAAGAGAACCATTCCTCTTGTAATCAATGAGGATATCCCTCTTTGGGGTTGTACAATACCTAATTTCCACATTTATAATGGTGCCATTTTGAGTTTCCTTATATGTAAGAAGAGGGGCTTGTTCTCAGACAAACTAAACCCAAGTTACTCTAATCACCTAGATCTGCTTCAATCTGGTTTAAAAGGCAGAAAAAAAAATTGTCGTGCCTATGAGTCTCTGTTGAAACCTAGATATAATTGACAAAAGCAAGACAAGTGTTTGTAATTATCCTCTCAAAACCTCTCATTCCCTTACTAAATCCATCCAAAGAGCTTTGAATAACTGAGCATGTTCCAGGTAAACTAAAAAGGTTTTCGAGGAATTTCGTGAATCCAATTATTGGACACAGTTAAGTTCTTCTAGGTCAAGTTTGTAAAAAGGTGGTTGGATTTGATATTGAATCCAGGTCACCATTTGATGACCAATTTCTAAAGCTAAGTTACCCTTTGGTGTCCTTCATGTCTTTTCCTGCCTGTAAAATCTTAGTTTGTGCAATTTCCATTTATTGTATAAATTTGAAGAGAATTAAACCTCAGAAGGAGAGAGTCTGGGTCTTAACTCAATTCTCCCCAAAGGAACATTATTTTCTAAGCAAATTTACTAAACTTTTTCTAGTGCCAGGAATATCGAGAGAAATCTTTGTCAGATCACAGAAGGTTTTGCCACAATCTCCCTCCAAAATAATGGTTCATTTGCATAACTTGTAAAATCTAGGAAATGGAGTCTTCTACTAGAACCATCTACTCTAAGGGAGAAGATGCCTCCACATAAAAACAACTATCTGGAAGTTTCCCTGGATTGAAACAATTAGAATAAATCATGTATCACACTAGGCATTCTGCACTATGTAAATTTTTTTTGACAAAAAAAATTGTCAAAATGCGCTGCTCATACCCAAAACTCAATAAATAGCATTTATTATTTGGTTTCTGTTATCTTGCTCTTGCACTTTTTCGCATTGGAATTATGTCATAGGATGCATCAAAATAAAAAAAAATGAGAGGTAATGGTTTATTGTACATCTTGAAAAATGAATTCTTTTAATTCTGAATATCATTAAACGTTGGTAATGATTTATTACCATTAAGAAGGAAAAATTTTAATTTTATTTGTCACAGAATACTAAATTCACAAGAAAGGAACTAAAATCCTTTAAATCCTTTATAGTCACTTGAATATAAAGTCAGACTTTATATTGGGTTAGACTATTGAATTAAGGACTATCCTCTATTAAATTATCAAACAAATAATTCTCAAAGGGATTGTTTTTCCTAACTCCACTTGGTACAGCTCTGAAGAATAAAGTTGCTTAATAAATACAGTAAGGTGATATTTTTAGCTATGTGTCCAATTCTATTAAAAATTTACGAGTTAGTCATATTGTATAAAATTCTCATAAGTAAAGTTACATAAAAACCAAAAGGAGAAGGTTAATCAAGGTTAGTAGAATGCTAGAGGAAAATCGGACATAAAAGTGTTGGCAATTTTTGTTCCTAATATTTAACATTGTATACCTCAATCCTCTAACATGTTGTTGGCACCATTTCCTGATGCCATCCTGATTCAAGGTGATAACAGAATATAAATTAACTTTCATACACATTCATTCAAAAGCCATGTTCTGGAATTGAATTTTGAATCTGCCTTTGTTTAAGTACATTCCTCCAAAAGAATGATTAGTTACAGTTTGAAAGAAACTTAAAGGAGAGGCAGGAATGCTACAAGACTTTGAATAGCTATTAAGACCATTGCTAAAAAGATTCTGCTATACCATATCAGACTCCTAGGACCAGCTCAAGGCAAAACGTTTTTCTTCAGTTGTCCAAGTTTTGAACTGCTCAGATTTGGGTACTTCTCTATTACTCTTCCTATATTCCACTTTAGACACCCATTGCCCCTTTATGCTCCGCTTAAGACCACAGAATAAACTCATATAATTTTTAAACTATTTTATTAGATATAAAATATTTAATAAATGTTGGACAGATTATGTTAATAGAATTTCAGATATTAAGGAGTTAAGTAAGAATGATGAACGTTGTTGTAACTTTCTAGAATCCTGGACGTCACTCCATGTAGGCAATTACTTTCTTTCCTTCTATGCTAATTCTACCTCTTCTGAGATTCTTCTCTCTATCCAAGGGAAGAGGAGTTGATGATGTGATCAGTCAACTTGGAAGATGGTGATTGGTGACCATTTGTATTATTCCTGCATGTCACTAATACACTTTCACTATTTCATCCTGTATTAAATGAACCCATGGCTTATCCTTGGTGACCTGTGTTAAATTCTCTCAGGATGAGGCAGAAGTTACCCCCAAAGAACCAGAAAACTCATTGCTTTCTTCCCTTAGTTTCCTTAGTTCATACATCTAGCCAAAAATTTCAATTTAAGAAATAGAAATCTAACAGCCAAACGGACATCTACTGTGTTCCCATTTTGTTCTTTGTATAGTGTTCCCCAGAGAACTTTTTTGATCAAGAATGAAGGAAGGTAGATTCTGTAAAGAGTGTAGTATTAATTGGCAGAAGAGGAGTGCAAAAATCTGAGATCTGTGATCATCAAAACAGTAATAAGCCTCCTGGAGTTACCTTAATATCATGAGTTAGTTGGAGTTCATTTTTCAATTTCAGAGTGCTTCAGGAGTTGTGATATTCTCTGGTCAAGGGGAAAATTTCTCTTTTCCTCTGTTTTAATGTTTAGAAAAGGTTCAGGGTAAAGATGAAAGTGAATAGGCAGGCAGGAAGGAAGAGAAAGGAGGAAGAACTTGTTTATTTTTTATTTAGTTGTGCATTTTGGTTGTTCTTCCCAGTCCAGGATGCAAATCTGGGTCCTTAGGATCTAAGTGAACTGTGCTTCAGTCAGAGGCAGCTGACCAAATCATGACTCCACCAAAGCATGCCCCTCTTTTATTCTTTAAACCATATTGGTTAGAAAGAAGAATTTAGACAACTGGGTTCAACCGAAACGGAAAACTTATCAATAGAAAATAAGAATCATGAATGGTGGATAAGTTCAGGCTTATTATTATTTAATATGAATTTACCATCTGTTCCAGACTGAATAACCCATATGGTGTCTGCTGCCAAGAATATCAATACAACTTCCAAATGCTGCTGCTGAGCATAATTATTAAAGTTTGTAATTGACTTAAAAAACAGATGTAGAAGAGCAGAACGTATATGCTTCATCACAACTGAAACTGCGACAACTTTGACTTTTCTGACAACTTCCATCTAGCCATAAGAAACCAGTAGCTGGGAAAAAATAGTGTGCTTAAGAGTTACAATTCACATGTGTTGGGGAAACTTAATCATTGTGATCTTAAGCACAGCCATTGATAATGGTTATCATAGGCATAATAGAGGAGTGGGTTAAGAAAAATTCCAGCTTCTCATGAGAACCAGAAAGTCCTGGTAATGTGAAAAATGGACAAGATCTTGCCATCATATACACGTACTGACTTACTAAGCACACGTGCATGCAGCTGCTGTCCTAGGTGCTGAAGCTTGGAGCACAGGAGGGTGTAGACATGACACTAGAAGAAATGTCAGCAAGACTTGATTCTAACTAAAATAAAACCCGGTGTTGACTTCATTTAGACAACTAAGAGATTGCACGGTGCAGGCAAAACATAGTACTAGACTTGAAATCATACTTTGAGTATGAATCTTGACAAACATTACTAGTTTTCTGATTTGGGGATGTCCGCTAACATCTCTGAACTTGTCTTCTCATTTTCCATCTGTTAACACAGGAATCCTGATAGAACTCCTTTAAGTTGTTAATTAAGGTACTACCTGGTAGAGCACCTCTGAAGGAGCAAGCCACATATCCCTACATTTGAGTCTTGGGTCCTGGGGGTGGGGGTGGGGGTGGTGGTGAAACAATCAAACAACTAAATAAAACAATTAAAATAAAAATAAAACAAAATAAAGATGCTTCTCCTTTTTCCTTCCTTCCTGCCTGCCTATTAGCTTCATTTCTACCTACACCTTTCCCATAAAAAATTGTAAATCAAGGTAGAGCTATTTTATAGCCTTAGAATGAGTCAAGCTATAATGGATGTTAATAACCAATCAATCAAATCTTTCATTATTTAAAGTAACTAAAATGTTATTTTATCAAAAGAAAAATATTGAAAGATCAATTACACATACCCAAATGATCCATAAAACTTAAAAAATTTCCATGAGGGAGAGGAAATATCACAATTTAAAAAAATAAACCCTCAAATTTGTCACTATTAGTTCAAATACTTTTCATTTCTTTAAACCCCCAGCTCCAGGTCTCAAACCTGAGTTCATAAACTTTATATGGCCTGCACCTCAACTGCTTTAGCTTCCTGAACCACAGGGGTACACCTTAACTTTAAAAAAAGTTAATCTCACTTTTGTGAAATAACTAGGTATATACAGAGAATTTCATTTAATAAATATGAATCAAGCACTTACAATGTACAAAGTCATTTGTAGACATCATGGAAAATGTAGGACTAACATCCACTATACAAAACCCAATATTTTTGGTTGATGTTTGTTCCATCCTGACTGTAAAAGATTTTGAAGATTAGCTTTAGGTGAAAATATGAATAAAATGAAGTTTTTCTTAGCCCTTGTCAATGCTTTGGATTCATCTCAATTTTCCAAATGCACAGTTGGTATGGTGTACTAGTAAAAGTCAAGATAGTTGAAGTTCTAGTTAGTTTTATTGACTAAAGTAGACGATCTAGTGCAAGATTGACAACATGCATTTGGCCACTAGAATCTTATTTGTTTGCATTTTATTGGGGAATCTAAAGCTTCCTATCATGATCTACAGCTTCTGTAGTAATTTTTTTTATTTTCCTACTAATAATAGGTTCTATTATTAAATGTCAAATACGTACCAGATCATATACTAAGGTTATCCCTATTATCTTGACACTACTGCAAAATCAATAATACTCTCCTCATTTTATAGGCTGAGTTGGGAGTGGTAAATAGGAAATGGTAAGAAATTTGACTTCAGTTTTGTCTGGCCTCATATTTGGAGCTTTTAAAAATATACCCTATTAAATTAGCATACTTATTTCAGTATTTTCAATCCTCAGTTATCAGATTATTCTTCAAATTGGAAACCCACATGTACACAATGAAAAAGAGAAAAATCCTCTCTTCTCTCACCATAGCTATGAGAATAAATGACATTTATCTTATGACCAAGCAGGAACATCCTAATTATCAGAACAGAGTGGGTAGTGAAATTTTGTTACCATCAATAGAGAGCAGCTTTTTCCTCATCACAGAATCTTTTGCTGTAGAATGCACAGATTTCTAGGGGTTGTGGAACATGAAGGTCTTCCATGGGTATCTATAAATCATGCCTCTGAGCCTTCAAGTGTCTTGTAAACCAAAATAGACACAGGGTTAATCCTTGAAGAGGAATGGGGAAATGGGAAGTCTTATTGATGGAGCTCTCACTATATATGATGGGAGAGTTTTATTCATTGTTCCATGTAATTAGGTGGCTTTGATCTGTTTCTATCCTCCTTATAGACAACAATTGTGATTCTGGTTCCATGACAACTCACCGTGTGTGAGTCTGTACCAACCTTTATGGGTTTTGTTTTGTTTTGTTTCTCATTTCCTTTCTCTTCTTCTCCAGTACTAGCAGGATTGTGCTTGAAAGATCATATTGACAGATAGCTTCCAGGAGATATTTTTAGTGCTATGGATAAGAAACTCTCCAGCAAAGGTCAGATCTTTCACTGTTTTAATTAAATTGCAGTGAAAAGAGATTATATCATAAGGATGGCCAGTCAGCTAACTCTGCAGTAATATACACACAGCTATCATAAGTCTTCATCACCATGCATGCGTAAGAGTGACGTGGGGCACCAGGGCCAGGTTTTAATTTAAAATGAGGCTTTATAATTACTTAGTGTTTTTTTCAAAACTATTGTCAAGGGATATTTAATCAGGTTTTGTAGATTCACAGTGATTATGATTATTACTTGTTATTGGTATGATATTTTATTACTTCCCCTTCAGACATTAGTAGGCAATTTTAAACAATAGGATCATATCATTAGTTATTTGATATCACCAGCTTTAAGCTTTTCCATGACTTCCAGGAGACAAAGAATTACACTGGAATATACACAGGAATATTCAAAATATTCAGAAATATTTTCTACTTATTTTCCTTTTCATGTATTCTCTATATGAGAAAATTATTTGAGTCCACTTGAAACCAAATATTTTACATGTATTTCCTCCTAAAAAAGATGCTTTGTTATGAGAAAGAATGTTAAAGATCATTCCTGATGTGCTATGGCAATAATTAGTTTAAAATATTGCTGCTTCATAAATAAATACAAACATTCTCACTTACGATACATTTGTTTCTTATTGAACCCCAAGCAAACAGCAATTCATTTCCGTAGATGATTCATCTCAACTTGTCTTTTAGACTGTTAGGCAATAAAGAATTTTTAAATTGGTTTTCTTGGATTACAAATGATGTATCTGCATATTTATTTAAAATGCTAGAAAACATTTTTTAGAACTTCTCTGAATGAAGCCTTTTATCTCAATTAGAATTATCTGCTCTTTGGCTAGTTGCTGCTATAGATTCACAGTAAGTCTGATTTATTAAGCAAACAGAAATTGTGCATAATGGGACATCAAGAATGCATGAAAACAGGACAGTCTACAAAGAGTGGCTATAGTAACTATCTCTTCTGGGGAGTTCTTTTTTACTGGATTAGAGAGTCTTCTTAAAAGAAATATATAGGAGAAGAATAGAATGGGTGAAGCAAAGAGGATATAGCAAAAGAAAGGGAGTGATGGGGAGAGAGTAATCTAATTAAAATATAAGTCTATTTGCATTTTTCTGTTTATAAAATATAATGAAAATGATCCCAACATTCCCTCATTACTCCTTCCGTATACATTCCTTCTTTTCTGGCAGAGAGCTCTTTTCCCACATGCCAATTTTAGCTGTAGGCCTCCCTCCTGAAGAGACTATGAAAGGCATCCATTAACTCCAATGAACTCAGCTTCAGCAACAATCTTGTTCTTTGGGTAGCTATTTGTGATCTAAAATCTGGCTCCCCTCTAACTACTGCCCTGATTCTTTCTTCCCCTTCATGACCAAATTCTTGAGTTATTCCCACTATTTCCAATTGCTCACCACCCTCTCTAGTCTGCTTTCTCTCTAATTTGACTTATCCAGTTGCATTTCACTAAAGCTGCTTTCAAAATGTCACTGATTACTTCTCTGGCAAGCTTGACACCCTGTCATTAAAATAACCTCCTCTATTCTGTTTCTGCAACACCACACTATCTGGTTTTCTTCCTACCTATTTAATCACTCCTCTCTCTTCTTCATGGAGTTCTTTTCCTTTGCTCCTTACACTTAAATGTTGCTCACAGTTCATTCCTAGGCAATCCTCTCACTTTCTGTGGCTGATCTAATCAATCAACATAGTTTCAACTCCTAGTAAATGTCAATAATTTCCACAGTTCTATCTCCAATTCAGTCTATTGTCGAAGTACCAAATCCACCTATATAAGATAGATCTATTTGTATATACTGTAGGCACTAAAAAGTCTACTTTTCCAGAAATGAATTCATCCCCTTCAAATCCCAACCACTCCAGTCTCTGTTTCTAATCCACAAAGAATCAAATAATTTCTTAGGGTCCCACCTAGACTCCCCCCTCTATATTTAATTCCCTTCTTCCTATTTCCATTATACTACTTCAGCCAGGCCACTAAATTTCTCTGCCTGGACACCCTCCTGATTGTCCTAATTGCCCTAATTCCTACTTTATTCCCTAAACTCACACTCCCCTCCACAGCCAGAGTCAACATTCTGTCCTGAAAATCTGATCACATGACTTTCCTTTCTTAAAACCATTCATGTCTCTTCAAAGCTCTCAGGTTAAAATGCAAATATAGAAACATGTCATATAATTACCTACTTGTTCTGTTTAATTCTTAATTCTTCAGACTCCTCTCCAGACTCCAGACTCCAAACTCTTCTTGATAAATGCAGGGCCCCCTTTCCCACAGTTCTTCTACACACCTCGGTTTTCCCTTACCTTGGAGGAACTGCATATACTGTTGTGCCTGGAGAGCCCTATTCCCACCTTTGTAAGCTGCTAGTTTTTCTTTGGGGTCTCAGCTGGATCTTTCATCTGATAACTTCCATTCCTCTCCATTGAATGTTAAGATGCCCACCAAATAGCTGTTATTCACTAAATCATTTTTCAGGATTGAATACATTTTAAAGGCTAAATTCATAGCCATTTTTAATGTGCACAGACTCAGTTCAGGGACCTCTGCTGAACTAGTGTTGCTAAAGAGATTGTCTGGTAATTTAACAGACAATCAGATCTGGAAGTCACCAGTGATATCACTTCTTCTGTTGACACTGACCTCTGAGCAGCATTTAATCCAGGTAGAAATGAGGTGTCCAGGTCACTTGGAAAGAGACAGCAATAGGCACATGTCAGCATGCGGCTTCTCAATGTAGTTTCCCCACTGGTGACTTGAAGACTAGCTGATATCCTGCTCTGTGTGGATACTCTCAGTGCTCAGTTTCTGCTTCTTCAGTTCTGCTACTGTTCTCTCAGTCACCCCCAATTAACACTTTGCTTCATGTCTCATTTTCTTTATTATTACCACCATCTTGCCTTATGTACCACTTTGTGTTCAGTTGAGTCCATCAATATTCTGTAAAGTACTCATTACTTTATTAGGGAAGAACTTGAAGTTTGTCTATGGTCATATAGCTATTTGGTGGCTAAGCTGGGTTTTACACTTTAGCTCTGAAGTCAGTACTCATTTTACAGTTTCTCAAAGGTACAGACCCCTCCTAACACAGCCTTGTTTACTGTTGTGCTCATCACACGTAGTAAGTACTCAGCAAGTAACTTCTCATTAGATAAACGTTGGTTAAGAAATTAAGGTGTTAGAAACAGAATATTCTTTATACTTTATATTCATTCATTTTAATGTCATTTCTTAATGACTATGTGTAGGTATATTAAGCCCAAACCTAAAACCGCACTAAAATAATTGACCAGTTTAAACAGCGAAGAGTCAAGATTATGAAGGTTAATGGTGAACAACAAAAAAATGATAATATAGATAACCAAGAACATAAGATAGGAAACAAGCAAGTGGACAATTTTCACTTTGTATCAACATCCTGTACTTTTTTCCATGTGCATTTTATTTCAAATCCGCATCATTTCAACTGAAGTGCATTATCTAAGGTGGATATATTTGATGTGAGATGAAATGAGACAAATGATGTACTTATTATTACGCTATTATTTTTTATAGCAAAGAATTAAACAAATATTTCTATTGTTGTTATCTATCAGTTCCTATTGGAATATTTTGGGATGAGACAATATACTCATTTATTTAAAGATAAGGACATGTGATCTGTGGGTGAGGATGTGGAAAGAAGGAAACCCTAAACATTGTCAGTGGAGATATACATTGGTGCAGCCAATATGGAGGGATTCCTCAAAAATGAAAAATTGCACGTGGTCTCATTATTTCACTCCGGGTATGTACCCCAGCAACAAAAAAACATTAATTCTAAGATATAGGCACCCCTTTGTTTATTGCTGCAGTATCTACAGTGACTAAGAACTGGAAACAACTTAATTACCCACCGATAGATGAATGGAGAATATGTGTTATGTATACACAATGAAATACTACTCAACCACATAGAAATTTGAAATTCTGTCATTTTCAATGACAAGGATGGACTAGAGAGAATTATGCTAAGTGAAATAAATCAAAGGAGAAAAATCAACATCATAAGACTTTACTCAGGTGGTACATAGAGAAACCAAACAAATGAAAGAACCAAATCAAACAAAAATGAGACTTTTAGACTATAAGAATAAATTAATGACTGCCAGAAGTGAAGAGAATGAGAGTGGACAAATTGGGTAAAGGGTGTCAATTATAAGGTGAAGTATAGAAATGAACTGTTAGTGGTGAACTGAATGTAGTATATTCAGATGTTGAATTAAAGTGATGTACACCTTAAACCTATGTGCTATAATGCAATGTTGCTTCAATAAAATAAAATAAAAAATTCAGAAATAATTCATTAAAAGTCAAATAGTCTCACCACCAAGAGTAAACATGTTAATATATTAGAACCTGTAAATGCTTTGTCTATGTATAAATTTCCTTTTATAAAAATGGAGTAAAGCTAAAACCAAAAAAAGATACTCTGATGGTGGGTGTGGCATGAAATATAGACTGAAATGCAATTTCAGTATCCTAAATGGAATTTAGCATTGGGAGCTAAAAAGATAATAAATGTTACTATTTACTATTTAAAAATAGGGGAATTCATGTTTTATTTTGATAAGCAAGTTTCAGGAAGTCATAAAAGTGATAATTTATAGAAAATGGTTTATATTAAGAAGTGAGATATTTGACTATTTAGAGTAATCTATTACTTGGAAAATACACTTCTATCAATGCTTAAAAAGAAGTTCTTAAGTTAGCAATGTGAATCAGGGACATATAAATGAGTATTGACCCATTTGGCTTGTGTCTCTTGTTAGTAAAAGTTCTTTGGGGCCCACTGCCTTCTGACCTAGTTCTCATGTCCAGTCTATGTCTGAAGGTGACTTTTCCCCAGAGTTGCTTGATGAGAAAAATCAACCAGCCTTTCTTACCCTCCCACACTCTCATTCTTTCAGATGCCCTTTATCTTCATTTTAGAACTCTTGATTATATGTTCCAGTCTGGCACTTGCAACCTGGATAATTAAATAGAATTGAAGAGAGAAAATAAATATTCTCACCTACAAAATAAACAAATGATGGAACAAAGATGACTAAGAGAAAAAAAAAGGGGATATACAGAGTTCCATGTTAATATCTCTCTAAATAGCCCAGTGGTTACATTGAGAGCATATGCAACCTTTACCAACAACCTTGGGATACTGGGCACTGTCATTGGTTGTTGAAGCACTGTGGGCCAAAAAATAATTGTGACTATTGTAAGAGTAATTGCTGATAATAATGACTGTGAAAGCAAATTGTGAAGGTGGTTGCTAATTATCTTGTTAAAATACTTCACAAAGACTCTATTTAATCTAGGTTGATGGATCAATCCAAAAGTGAAAAGAAGAAATTAATGGGCGATAGACACAAAGAGAAGTCTAGAGACCCTAAACTTTTATGTGTGGGTGCATATATTTCTCTCTGTGTCTCCAGCTCTCTTTACCCTTCTCTCTGTCTCTCTCTATCTAAATCTATCTACATATACATACATATATAGAGAGAGATAAATATAGCTATAGATATATAGATAAAGATCATCTAATGTAAACTGCAGAAATCTCACTAAACTAATAAGTATCCTATTTTGATTAAAGAAGTCATGCAAATTATCAGTAGACTTTGCTCATCTTTTCCTTATAAACAGAAAATCTTGCAAGTTTACAAAAGCTATGAAAACTTGTGACTTTTGACACATTTAGCTACCAATTACTAGATAAACAACTGTGAAGGAAATATAGGATTGATGTCTAGCTGAGATCCTTGAACTTAATTAAAAAATCTCTGAGAATACACTGTTTTTTTCAGTCATCCACCCACATCTTGACCGACATTGAAAGTGTTTCTTAGTACAGTAAGACAACACTGACTAATTTCTTTTTGAGGCAACTGTGAATTGTGTATGCAGGTGATGTGTTAGTAGAGTGAGTATGCATGTGTGTGTGTGTGTGTGTGTGTGTGTGTGTGTGTGTATGAGAGAGAGAGAGAGAGAGAGAGAGAGAGAGAGAGAGAGAGATGATAGGAAGATCTCATACTACATAACTTTCTTTTAGATTATTTTTGCCGTGCATAAGGGATCCCCACAGAGCTAGAATCTCAGGCTAACTATTGAGAATGGCTAGTCAAAGGGCTGATTTTTTGAAATGCATTTATAATATTCTTTAGAGCTTACATTAAAAAATTTTTGAGGGAAAGGTGCAGGCAGGAATGAAGGTGAGTAGGCAAGGAGGCAGGAAGAGAGAGGTGGAGCAACATTTCACTTTACTTTTATTTAGTTGTTCGCATTGGTTTTTCTTCCTCTGGACCCTGGGCTTGAATCCAGGGTATGGCCTGTATTCCTTAGGAGGAGATTGATTGCTACTCTACCAGAGTGTGCCTCATTTTTAAATATTTTAAAGTATTTGGATACAATAGAAATAAGGGGGGAAAAAGTGGCAAAAAGTGAAGCTGTTCTGTCCTGGACTTATAAATTCCTGACCATGACTGTGGCTAAAATATCTTCCTGGATAATTCCTAGCATCACTTTAGAAGTGTTGCTAAGAGTGATAAGTGGTCAACTTGGCATCATATACCCATGACACCTTTTCAAATTAAAGTTGTCAATAAATAATCAAGTTATCAAACAAGCATAAACCTGGGGAAAAATAAACTTGGAGTTGTCTTTTTAATAAAAAGCCCTTGGCATACCTTGGGGGCCTAGCAGGTAAAACTGGGCACAGTTCACATACATCTCGAAGTCCCAGGTTCAAGACCCAGGACCAGTGAAACAACCAATGACCTACAACTAAATAAAATAAAGTGCCTGCCTATACCTCTCTTTAAAAAAAAAAAGTTCTAAGCTTGGAAAAAATCAACAAAATTAAATCTTAATGCAAAAAGTAGTTGCTTTTTAAATTTGCTCACTATAACCTGCACCCAATGGCAACTTTATTTTTGGTTCCTGTACTGATTTTCCATATGAGGGTCCCACCAGCAGGGAAAAGATTTGCCAGTCAATAGTATTTCCATTTCTTCTAGTTTGAGTGGTCTCTTTTCTTAATGTTAAATAGAAAATAAAGAAGGGTTCAAACAGTCTCTTCTGAATGACACCCTTTTCCTGTCCAAGATGAAGCAATGGAGTTCTGCTACATTAAGGAAACGGTCCCAGGGGTAGAGCAGCTGGAGTCTAAGATCACTGATTGTTCCCTGGATACTCACTTCTCTCTGCTTGATTGGCCTCTTCTACTCTGTCCCTGCTCTGGTGAACTTTGAGCTGCAGCTGGTTCAGTCTGCCCACTGGAGAAGGTGAGCTGCCTTCTACCAGTGGGGTGTTAGTCCTTGCCACATGCTCCCTGTTTGAGTCTCTACCGTAGGCAGAATTCTCTTATTTTACCCGCAAACCGTGGCTAATCCACATCTTTCGCTGGAGATTTGGGAACTGGCGGACCCTCTTGTCACACATGGGCTAAGTGAATTCACCAGCGTTGTCTGTGAAGTCAACATGGTGGCCCCCTGACCACTGTCATCGTTGTATCTCCACCGTCAGCCCCAGGGCAATCTACTCACTTGACTCACTTTGCTTCATTCAATGATTATTCAACAGGAAAATTTGCTGGCTCTCAAAGCTGCTAAAAAGTCAACATCCAAGTTATTTTCTAATGAGGAGGAGAAAAGTGGAAAGGAGAAAATCCAGAGATTTTTATGATTTATGTCTTCCTGCAACTAGAGCCAGGGCTTAATTGTAGTGGGATTTAGAGACTTCAGTTCCTCAGGGGCAGAGGGAGGAAAGCACCATGGTGATAAATCCTTATGAATTCATTTTAGATGAAGATGCTCCTGTGAGAAATAAAGCTGGGAAGTATGACCCTGGGTTATGTCCCAGCCACTCACTCAATCCTTTGCTTCTCCCCAGTCTGGGATGAGGATACAGTCTGACAGACCTTTCACTGGTCCATTGCCTCTGTGGCTTACTCTGACAGAGATGGAGCCCTGACCACTAATCCCACCATCGGGAGCAAATGCCCACTGCTTTCGGTCCAGCAAAGCTGGACAGCAAAGCTGTTGTTTTGGTAACAAAAGGCAAAAATCAGGGGATGCTTTGCCTGTTCTTCAATATATCATAGTTACTTGTCTTGTTCTACAGGCAGTATGACTAATCCAAGAAATCTAGTTCCGGTCTCAATGTTAACGCTATCTCTTTATCTACTCTGTGAGACACTCTCTGAGAAGCAGACCTTAGCCATACCCCAGAATGGCTCTGCCATTAACATTCAAACATCCTGTTTTCTGACAGTCTTCCTTTCTCTCAGGGACTCACGGAGTTCTTGGCCATTCTGAATGCCTGGTATGTGGAGCTTCCTCTTATGTTTGGGAGAGTTTCTTGTGAGAACAAGGGCCGCTTCTCACGACAGCAGTAAAAAGTGCCAGCTATTCACACTTCCTTGCGAACTAGAATTTAGGTAACTGACAGAAGCCCTGCTCAAGACCTCTTGCACAGACTCAGTTGAGACATAACACAAGCTGCTACAGCAAGGAAATTCCAGGAGTAGAGAGAGCTCCTGGGTCCTCAGAGGTAGGGGATTTTGGCGGCAGTATTCATTGACCACTGGGGTCAATGCTAAGCAGTGGTGGCAGTGGAAGCCTCGCAGATGAACTCTCTTCCTGACAGTGAAACAGTGGCTCTTTTTTTAAAGTTAAATTTAAACACATTAGTTTCACATATGCAACATAGTTATTCATATTTGTATACACTATGAAATGATCACTACAATAGGTCTAATTATCATGTTACCATACATACGAGATTTTTTCTTGTGATGAAACTTGTAAGATTCACTCTCTTAACAACTTCAAATATTCTGTGTAATTCTATATTACTAACTACAGTCACAAGGCTGTAAATCACATCCCATGACATTTATTTTATAACTGGAAGTTTCTACCTTTTGATCCCCTTCTGTCATTTCACCTACTCCCTACCCCATACCTGTTTCTGGCAATCACTAATTTGGTCTCTGTATTTTTGAGTCTGTTTATTGTTTTGTTTTGTTTTTAAAACTCCACATATAAGTAAAACCATACAGTAATTCTTTCTCTAATTTCTTGTAGCACAATGCCCTCAAGTTTTCTCCATGTTGTTGCAAATAGCAAGGTTTTCATTTGTTTTTCATTCTGAATCATTTTCCACTGTGTGTGTTTGCTAAATATGTAATCACATTTTATTTATCTATTTATTCATTGATGGATATTCAGGTAGTTTCCATAACCTGCCTACTGTAAATAATTCTGCCATGAGCATAGAGGTGCATATATATTTTTGAGTTAGTGTTTTTGTTTTCTTTAACTAAATACCCAGAAGTGAAATTTCTAGATAATATGATATTTTTAATTTTTGAGAAACCCCTGTACTTTTATTCATATTGGCTTATAATTAGATTCCCATCAATAATGCACAGGTTTCCTGTTCTTCACATCCTTGCCAATGTTCATTATTACTTATTTTCTTGGGAGTAGACATTCTAGGGAAAGCAAAAGCAGAAATCAAGATGAGATCAACAGGAGAGAACAACAAAAGAAAAACATTAAAGGGGGATGGAAAAACATATACTTGTACAAATATATAAATATGATATGGCATGAGTTCATAAAAGACTGTCATAGAGCAGTACACTTAGAGACAATCCACAAGACAGACACAAAACCCAATCCTAAAGAGGTACATAGTCAGGAAGTAGACAAAGCTGACAGAATAAACAATGAAAACCATCCAAAGGAAAAAGCAAACCTAAACAAACAGAAAATCAAGCAACAAGCACAGAAAAAACAATAGAAAACAAAGGCTCCAGTAGCATTTATAGAGCCCTACATTGCAATCATCATCCCGAATGTGAATGGACTAATCAAAAGACATAGAGTGACTGGATGAATTTAAAAAAAACCACCAGGGCTCTTCAAAATTAAACTTATAGAAACTAAAATCAAATCCAAAGATAAAATAGGTTGAAAGTCAAGGGCTACAGAAAAAATATATAAAAGAAAAAGTGATGAAAGAAAATCAGGAAGTGTAAATACTATTATCAGACAAGACAAATTTCCAATTATAAATTATATCACAAGGCAAGGGTGGACATTAAATTATAGTCGGGGGCAGTCAACCATCAAGAAGAAATAACTATCATAAGTATACAAACCCAATGCAGGACCACCTAAAAATATAACACAAATTCTGACAGAGCTAAAGGCAGAAATTGACAGTAACACTGTAATAGCAGGGTCTTCCAACACTCTACTTTCATCAATAGATAGATCACCCATGCAGAAAATCAACAAAGAAATAGGGGCTCTAATTGAAACAATTGATCATGTGAACCTATAAGAACCATACAGGGTGTTGTACCTCAATGGAAAAAAAAAAGAATATGCATTCTAAAGGATAGACTATATACCAGAACACAAAACAAGTCTCAGCAAATTTAGCAAGATTGAAATTATAAAAAGCATCTTCTCTGACCACAAGGGAGTGAAACTAGAATTGAGTCAAAATAACAAAATTGAAAGAACCATAAAGCTGTGTCAATTGAACAACATGCTTCTGAATGCCTGTTGATCATCAATGATATTAAGACATCTGAAAACATACGAAAATTCACAGCAGAAATAAATGAAATTGGAAAATAAAGGACCATACAAATGATCAATGAATGCAAGAGCTGGTTCTTTAGGAAAATAAACAAAATCAATACACTTCTAACTAGACTCACTAAGAAAAAGAGAGAAAAGTCCTTAAAAGAAAAATCAGAAATGAAAGCTGTGAGATTACAACTGACAGCACAGATATTCAAAGATCATGAGAGACTATTATGAACAATAATATGCTAATGAATTCATCAATCATAACGAAATGCACAGATTTCTAGAATCCTACACCTTTCCCAAAAATGAACCAGGAGGACACAGACAAGTTAAACAGATCAATTATAAGCATGGACACTGAACCAGTAATAATAAAAAAAAAAATCTCTCTGAAAATAAGAGGCCAAGTCTAGATGGCTTCACTACTGAATTTTACCAAATATTCAAAAAAGAATTAAGCCTCATCCTTCTCAAACTCTTCCACAAAGTTGAAGAGGAGGGAAAACTCCCAAATAATTCTATAAAACCAATATTACCCTGATTCAAAAATAAGACAAAGGCAGCACCAAAAAAGAAACTACAGACCAGTATCACTGATGGATGTAGATGCAAAAAATTCTCAACACAATCCTGGCAAATAGAATTCAGCAGCACATCAAACATATTATATAGCAAGATAAGTGGGACTTATTCCAGAAATGCGAGGATAGTTCAACATACACAACTTAATCAATGTAATATATCACATCAACAAAGTGGAAATCAAAACCATACACCATCTCAATAGATGCAGGAAAAGCAATAACAAGATTCAATACCTATTCATGATAAAAAAAAAAAAAAAAAACCACTCACCAAAATAGGAATAGAAGGGACATACCTCAATATAATAAAAACAATATATGACAAATACATTATCACAATCAATGGTGAAAAATGGAGAGCCTTTTCCTAAGATCTGGAACAGACAAAGTTGCCCTCTATCACCACTACTATTCAACATAGTTCTGGAAGTCTTGGCCAGAGTCATAAGATAAGAAAAGGCCATTTAAAGGAATAAAAATTGGAAAAGAATAAATAAAGCTATATTTACAGATGATATGATATTATACCTAGGAAATTCTAAAGAGTCCATGAAAAAACTGCTAGAACAATAAATTAATACAGCAAAGTGACAGGATAAAAAATTAACAACAAAAATCAGTAGCATTTCTGTATGCAAACAATGAAGTAGGGGAAAAAGAAATTAAAGAAATTCCATTCACAATGGCATCAAGAAAGATCAAATTAAACTTAACAAAGGAGGGAAAAGTCCTCTACAATGAAAACTAAAGGATCTTAACAAAAGAAATAGAAAAATACAGAGAGATGGGAAAATAGTTCCATTTTCATGGATTGGTAGAATTAATATAGTGAAAATAGCCATTTTATCCAAAGCAATACATAGGTTTAATGCAATTCCCATTAAAATTCCAGGTACATTTTTCAAGGAACTGGAGCAAACAATAGTGAAGTTTGTATGGGATCACAAAGGACCGAAATAAAGTATAGTGGAGGAATCTCTCTCCCTGACCTCATACAGAGGCATCATCATCAAAACAGTGCGGTACTGAAACAAAAAAAGACATACTGATCAGTGAAATAAAATTGAGAGCCCAGAAATAAAGCCATAACTATATGAATGGCTAATTTATGACAAAGGTGTCAAGAGCATAAAAGAAATAAAGGAAGTCTATTTAACGAATTTTATTGGGGAAGCTGGAAAGATACCTGTAAATAAAGGAAACTAGATTTCTCATTATTTCCATACATAAAAGTTAACTCAAGCTGGATCAAAGACCTGTATATAAGATTTGAATCCAAAAAATACTTAGAAAAAATTGTGGGAAAAACACTACATGACCTCAATCTCAAAGAGATCTTTGTGGAAGAAATAGCTGTAGCAAAAGAGGTCAAACTAAAACTAAGCAATTTGAACTGTATCAAACTGAAAAGCTTCTCCACAGCAAAAGAAGCCATCACTTAAAAAAAAAAAATTCCACAGAATTGAATATATTCACACAACATACATCAGATAAGTGCTTAATTTATAAAATATATAGAGTTCACAGATGTCAACAATAAAAAGGTAAATTACCCACTCAAAAAGTGGGCAAAAGAACTGAATAGAAATCTATCTAAAGACACACGGATGAGTTACAAACACCTGAGAAAATGTTCTACATCACCTATCAGAGGAATGTTAATAAAAACTACAATGACATACCACCTCATACCAATGAAAATGACCTCTATCAAAAAGACTGGAAATAGCAGGTATTGGAGAGGGTGTGAAGAAGAAGGAATCTTCCTACACTGTTGGTAGGAATGTAAATTGGTGCTGGAAAATAGCATGGAGAGTCCTTCAATAAATAAAGGTAGATCTACTATTCTATTCTACAATCTCACTCTTGGTAATACACCCAGAGAGTACAAAATCTCTAATTAGAAAAAAATCTGTACCCCAATGTTCACAGAAGCACAGTTTACAATAGCCAAGACATGGAAATAATCTAATGCCCATCAACAGATGATGGAATAAAGCTGCATTTCACTAATTGAAATTCTATGCAGCTACTAAAAAAAGTGAAATTGCACACTTTGTAACAATATGGATCGAGCTGGAAGGGACTGTGTTATGTAAAATAAGTCAGAATGAAAAAGAGAAATACAGGATGGTTTAACTTATAGATGTAATATAATGAAATGAACAAATAAACAGATAAACCCCACAAAAAGCTCACAGGACCCAAGATACGACATCCCGTGGGGTAAAAGCGGGAAGAGAAGGAAAGAGGGGAAAGGTGGTAATAAAGGACAATGGAACTCTGGTGGAAGGTGTGGTGTGAAATATAGATTGAGATGCAATTTCAGTATCCTAAAATGAATATAGCATTGTGAACAAAGTAAATAATTAGTAGTACTATTAAAAATACACCATGGTAGGTTAGAGATTGTCTTCTTTAACATTGAGACAGTTAACCATAGATATGCTATCTTTCCAGATTGTATTTAGTGATAGCATTGATTTTCAGATAGTTCCACAATTGTGTTTCTTCTTTGAAGTTCATCTAAACAATTCCCTCCACTCATGTCTGTTGACAGTTCTCTCTTGCTTTGCATTGTAAAAGCGTGGGACTGGCAGACCCCAGTTTAAGGAGGAAAGCTAAATGTTTCATTGCTAGACCAAACAGATCATCAAAACTCAGGGTCTTTCAGAATCTCAGTAACTTTAGAGTGCATATTGATGAAGCAAAGAATTTTACTTTCCATGAGAGAGAAAATCTGGAAGTTGGAAGATGTTTTAAATAACTTTAAAACAATAGCTATCTTACTATCCAGTTGGGTAATTGTGTAGAATATGTCTGGTGTAGGATTGAAGATGTCTTTAGTTGAGCTTCTGAGAAATAATTGAAAAAATGTTAGCTAGGCATGCCCTGGTAATTCAAATGTTAAACCCATATCTGGGGAGCAGTCCTCATACACCCTAATAACCCAGGCTCACAGTCTGGGACTGAGTGAGGGGGACAACCAAAATTAACAGCTAAATAAATAAAATGCTTCTTCCTGTCTCTTTCTTCCTGCCTGATGCATGTCTTCATTCTGCCTTTCTTCCTCTAAAAAAATAAAAAATATTACTTCAAAAAATACATAAAATAAATGTAAAGACTTAACAAATCCAATATGCAGATGCAAATTATACACATGCACTCACATTTTGAAGTTTTAATGTCTTAGTTATTAAAAGTTAAGAAGAGCTATGGAAATGGTAAGATAATTGATATCTTACTTTACTTAAAATAAGACCAATGTCATACATGATTTTATGTGTGTCACTTAAGAAATTTCTCTCGATCACAACCAAATCAACTGTAAAATGTGGCTAAGTCTAGAGCTGACTGGAAACAGATGCTGTGTAGAAAATCCTTTTTTCAGATAAATACAATTTCAATTTCCTTGATCATTCTAAATTCTTCATTCTGTATAGAACAAGCCTTTTTATACGAACATGCCAGAGATCTCAGTTCATATTATACATGGCCAGATCTTGAGGCTCTTTTTTTCAAATATTTCAAGCAAAAATTTTTCACTGTAATTCAGTTATGAAGAGGAAATAGGAAAGAATTTTGGCATAGACCAGGTAAGTTTAAGGATATTATGGTAGCCTTAGGGGATACTTATTTCAAGGGGAAGTATGACTTCAGCATGAATTTTCTGGCAAATACTCTATTCTGTCAACTGACAGCTGAAAAATAGAACTCTTTGAGTCATTAATTCAGTGTTTGTAAATTATAGAACTATGCAAATTTGACCTGTATTTAATCTGGCCTGTGACATTAGTCAAGTCATTTAAAGCTATGTGACTCGTAGATAATTACAAATTGTTTTATATATATATATATATATATATATATATACACACATATACAATTACAACTCTGTTTAATATAGGTGCAGGGCTTTTAAAAGGACTTTCACTGTCTAAAACCTCAAAGTCCATTACAATTGTATAATGTTTTCTGAGAAGAGGCTCTGAGCTCAGCATAACCAATGAAACTGAATACTGAATCTCACTGCATTCTTGACAGTGTGAAACTATCCAGTCAAATGATTTGCAAATATCTGAATACACTAACTTATGAGTACTGTTTTTTGTTTTAAAATTTCTATCATAGATTATATATTTTATTGTATATATTTATCATTTTCAAATGATATGTGTATATATTTTAAACAACAGAAGCTTTCCTTTCTCTAATTGACCCTTTATCAGGTTTTCCTGTTTGTTGTTGAGGTGTGAGCACTGGGACCAGACAGCCAGGAGGGATGGTTGACTGCTCTTGAGGTCTGGGATGTCTCTTAGGCCTGAACAGCCCACTCTTAATGGTGGACCCCACAAACATTTCCTTTCAAACTCTCCATTCTCTAGTCCACCTATATTAAATCTGCCTGTCCTTTTTGCTCTTTCCCAATGTAAGCAAGGAGGTTTAATTATTACATACTTGTGAAGTACTTTAAGGTCCTTGGATTAGAGAAGTTGTATGAGAAAAAACAATATTATTCCAGAGTGGAATTCTGCTGAGTTGTCATGCTTCCTGTCTCTGCCCCACCCCCCACCCCCTTCATCTTACATGACTTGGAACAAGTACTATGAGATATGAGGTCTTGAGAAAACCTCTAAATGATTTCTTGGCCTGCTTTTCTTTACCTTTCTCTTTTACCCAAGAGTCCTTCAGGAGAATATTGTTGAGTTTCCAATTGGTTTGGGGGTCTTCCAACTTTCTTTTTGGGGTTGATTTCCAGTTTTAGGCCATTGTGGTCAGAGAAGATGTTTGGTATGACTTAAATATTTGTAAATTTGTTGAGGGATGTTTTGTGTCTCAGCATATGATCTATCCTTGAGAATGTTCCATGAGTGCTTGAGAAGAAAGTGAAATCTGTAGTTCTTGGGTGAAGTGATCGGTATATGTCTATCAGACCTATCTCTTCCAGATAGTCATTTAAAGTGGCTACTTCCCTGTTAATTTTCTGCCTGGTTGATCTGTCCATTGTTGTAAGTGGGGTGCTGCAGTCCCCCACTATTATTGCGTTTCTGTCAATGTCTCTTTGGATCTAATAATACTTGCGTGATATATTTTGATGCTCCTTCATTTGGTGCATATATGTTAATAAGTGTTATGCCTTCCTGTTGGATTGATCCTTCAGTCATTATATAGTATCTGCATGTCTTTAGTTACGCTTTTTAGATGAAAGTCTATTTTATCTGACATGAATATAGCTATTCTTGCTCTTTTGTGGTTGCCATTTGACCGTAGCATTGTCTTCCAGTCACCGATTTTGAACCTTTGTTTATCTTTTGCAAGAAGGTGGGTTTCCTGAATGCAGCAGAAGGTTGGGTTATGCTTTTTAATCCATTCTGCCACCTGTGTCATTTGACTGGTGAGTTCAGTCCATTAATGTTTAGGGTGATTATTGATGTATAGCTGCTTAGTGTCATTTTATAATTTGTCTTTTGTATGTTGCTCTAGGTAATGACTTTGTTCTCTTTCTCTTTTTCATCGGATGCGTACAGTTTTTTTTTTTTATTGATTTCACCTTTTGTTTTCTACTTCACTTTCTCTCTGGGGCTGTATTTTGAGGTTACCCTGAAGTTAGCATTCACAGTTCTATGTTTACTACCTAATTTTATTTGAAAGTATATTAGTCTTCTACTTATTCTAACTTTCCATGTTTTTGTTCTCTTCTCTTCCTTCCCACTTTTAATATTTACTGTCTTACTGTTTTTCTGTGTGGTTTCTTCATGTTTTATAGAGAATCCTTCAATAATTTTTGCAAAGCAGGTGATAAACTCCTTTAACTTTTGCTTGTCAGAAAAGGTCTGTTTCTTTTTTTAATCATTTCTTCAGTTCTGAATGATATCTTGCCAGACACAGTATCTTAGGTTGAAACTCCTTTCTTTCTGCACTTTGAATATATTATATCATTCCCTTCTGGCCTGCAGAGCTTCATTTGAGAAGTCTGCTGATAATCTTATGGGGGCTCTTCTGTATATCACATGTTTTTCTCTGGCTGCTTTTAATAGTCCTTGTTTATTTGGTATTTTTAGCATTTTTATGATGATGTGTCTAGGTGTATTTCTGATCGGGTTTCCTTTATTAGGAACTCTTTGAGCTCCCTGGATCTGGAGGCTTACTTAATTTTCAAATTGGGTAAGTTCTCATCTATTATTTCTTCAAATATGATTTCTGCCCCCTTTTCTCTCTCTTCCCCTGGGACCCCTATGTTGCAAATGTTGTTTCTTTTGATGTTATCCTAGAGGTCTCAAACGCTGTCTTCAATTCTTTGAATTTTTTTTAATCTCTTTGCTGGTTTTCTTGATTGAGTTCCTCTGTTCTATCATCCCTGTCATTGATTCTATTGGAAGCTTCAACCATCCTGTTGCTGAGTCCCTCTATTGAGTTCTTTAATTCAACTATCATGTCTCTTACCTGTTTGATGTCTTGTTTTAATTCTTCTCTTTGCTTCCTGACATTCTCATTTAATGTCTCTACTGATTTTGGGATACCCATGAGTATTTTAATCACTGTTACCCTAAATTCCTTTTCAGATAATTTACATATGTCTGCTGTATTCAGATTTTCCCCTGTGTTTTTGATTGGAGCTATCATTTCACATATATGTCTCTGTGTCTTTGCTCTATTTGGCATTCTGTTTATATTTCTGAGGGTTTGGTTTCCCTGGCGTTGCATAGGTGTGACTTGACCCAATCAGGCTGCAGTTTTGACTCTACCCACAAGGCGGTGCTAGCAGGAAGGGCTGAGGTTTGGGACTGCCTTCTCATTGTAATCCAGGGGGTGGGGCATCTGATGGGCAGGAATTCCAGTGGGCAGATATGCAGTGATGGTATTTCCACTTAGTGGACCCCAGGCTCTGGAGTGAAATGGTTGTGGGATGGATTTGACTTGGCTGATTTCTGGTTATAGCTGTGCCCAGTGCCATTTCACCAGGCAGTCTCCAGCTCAGCTCCCAGTCCACTGGCTCTCCTTTCACCCCTTCCCAAGTTGGTCCTCCATGTCTCCATGCCTCAGCCCCACTGGGCCTACCTCTCGCTGCCTCTGCAGCTGGTTCCAAAATTCCTAGACTCCACCCCACCATGTGTCTGGAGACTCCCGAGGTCCAGCCCAAATTCAAATCTGGCTTAGATGAAAACTGCACTGGGTATCCTTACCCACCATCAGTCATCAGCTTGTCTGTCTCCAGCTGAATGCCAGCTATTTCTTGGTGTTTGTGGAAAATAGGTAAGGTTTTTTTGTGTCTGTGGGGAGCAACCTGAAAATGCATCCTATTGAGTCACCAACCAGAAGTTGATCTCTCCTTATGAGTACTTTCTAAAAAAATTATGCACTGCCTCTACGACCATGTAGATCAATGATTCTTCAAGTAAGTTCTATATCCATATGTAGGCTACTCACATACTCACAAATCTCTCAAAATACAAGCTTCCTCTCAGTCTTATATGTAGAAGATATTTAAATCTATTTATTTTTATTTTTACATAGGACTTATGGTTATTTATGACTTAAGTTCATTGTTGTGGTATTAGAGTTACTTAAACTTGATGTTCATAACATAAATTAGCATAATAACCGAGCACAGCAAAGACTTAAGTTCAGTATTTTACTATAAAGACCAACTGACACACTATGCTATACAATGTAGAGTTCAAATATTTGATTTATTCACATCATTTGAATGCAAGAAATCTGATATTGATATAGCAGTGTTATCTTAAAAGTCATTTTCAGATGCTTTTCTGTATTTTTTCTGTTGTAGTACTTGATTAATACATGATGATGCATATGTACATCAATACCATTTTTGGCCCACAGTCCATAACTTCTGTAATACCTAGATTTTATGTTTCTATATTATATGGTTTCAGTATGAGTTATCCATTCCACCATTTCTGAAATCAGAATGTGCTTTCTCTGTCTCTAAATATGTGTGTGCTTCTGTGTATTTGCTTATGTAGTGATATTTTCTTATCTTCACTGAGGTTTTATTCTTCTGTGAATGGGAAATGAGTGAGGTGGTGCCCTGTGATCTTCAGCCCTGTCAAAAAAGGTCAGACTGAAGAAGTCTGAAATCTAATGATGCAGACTTGGATATAATAAAAATAGTAGGTACATGTATCATAATTCATTAAAAAAGTTTATGCTTTTTAAATTTTAATTCACACTATTTTTATAATAATTTTAAAGTTCTTAAAGTAGGTACCTTTCCTAAATAATTTTATTAACATAAAATACATGTATCTACTTACCCTCTTCTCCCATCTATCATGTGAAGAATGAGGTTTTGTAGAGATATTCTTAAGATGACAATGTATCATTGTTGAACTAGAAAACAATATCTAATATTATTAATATACACATGTATATTTGTGCATAGATACATAAATATGTGTTTTATCTTGACAGTTATTTTCAATATATTCTATTTTCCCCTCAAGAAAAAACAGAGTTTATATCATGATTTGTATTTGACATCTCAAAGTTACATACCTGAGAAATCATCCAACTGGGAAAAAATAACCAAGTTATCTAAATATACAAAGTTGATCCCTTGTCTTTAAAAATCCATAGACATTAAAAAAAGACATCAGTTTGACAGTTGAATCTTTACTGGAGGAAGAGACCACTTCATATTTTACTTTTCAGTCAAGAGCCTGAGCTTGTCACATCATCATCCTACTGCATAAAACATAATCATGTTCAATGTATTGTGACAGGTATTTTTGAACATCTAGACTCAAATTAGAATTGTACAGGCTACATGATGATATTGAGAACAAACACTTGTTCTTGTGGGAGTGCATTTAATCATGTTGATGTACTTTACCATCTATTTTGAAATTTGAAATCACTCAGTGGTTGAGCTGCCACAAAAATTACTTTTAGACACAATACTCATAAATGAATCATAGCTATGGTCTCACTGTCACCTGCTGCCCATGTCTGTATTGGAGTAAGAGATATAGAGACAGCAATCTTCTGTAATGGTTCTAAACAGTAAATATGCTTTTAGCACCAATCTATTTATTGAAGCCAGTAGCTCGGAAGAGATTTTCTGGCATAAAATGTAAGTTCATCTGTGAGTCAAGCATGTATTATTTTTAGCTTAACTGGAACTAAAAAATGTATTTATTCTAAAGGAGATAACCTTCTTCTCAACAATTAGCCTTGGAGAGCCCATAAACAGATACATCTTTTTTTTTTTTTTCTCATCCATGTTGTCAGACTCTAGGAGAGGATATTTGGTGTGGACAGCGTTTATCAAATCAAGAGTAATTAAGCACAGATACACAACTGCTCCCTTTAGAGCCTCTTTTCTAGCTTCCTTTATGATATGTCTCAAAAGTATCTATTCAAATGAATTAAGATACTCATGAAATATCCAGGGTTTTTATCATAGACACTGAAACTTATGTAAAATAGCTTTCTGAATATAGTTATTTATGACTCTAGCTGGGTTATAATATTTACATACTTGTAGTTATGTCAAAGGGTTGGATAAGATAGGGATACCCTTTGGCTGAAGGTTAGTCTAGAAAACATACATGGGTTTGGATACAATGCATATTCCTGAATCACACCAGACCCACAGAGCATCTGCATTTTAACCAGCATCCTGGTCAATTTTTATTAAATGCTGCTATTTGAGAACCACAGCTTTACACAGATGCACATTTGTAGAATTCACTGCACCAACGCAGTCATTGTTTAATAGGAAGCATTAATTGTTTACCACAGTAATTGGCTATAACATTTAAATCTCACACCAGTATTTTGAAAATGTTATTATCCATATTTTACCAAAGAGAAAAATGGGAATATTACTGTGTTCTAGGATCCAATCTGGAGTATCACACAGAACTTAGAAAGATGGAATTTTAAATAAATGGTGCTAAGAAAACTGAATAGCTGGTTGGAAAACTATAAAAGTAGCTCCACATAGATCTAACGAATTCTAAGAAAATTAGGGGGTTAAATTAAAAAAAGTCATGCAAATATTCGAAGAAAAGCATAGGTACATTTCTCTTTAATCTCTTTGTACTTCAAATTTTTATAACTATGTCATAAAATCCAAAGTGGATAGAAGAAATGATGAATAAATTTTACAGCAACAACAATACTTGTGCATGATAAAAAGCACGCCATAATCAAAGTTGAACGACAACTGATACACTAAGACAAACTTTTTCATTATATATCACAGACCCAGGACTAACATTCCTAATGTACAAAGAATTCTTAAAACTTGAGGGACAAAAAGTAAAAAAATTAATAGGAAAATGGGGAGTGGGGTAAAATATAATTTGCAAGGAAAATATTGTATAAAATAGCCCTTTAGCAAATAAAAAATGGTCAAAATTACTAATTAGATGAAAAGTTCTAAACTTTGAGATAATACTTCTTGCCTATTAGATCGGCAACTATTAAAATAATTGCCAACACACACTTTTGACAAGGTTCTGAGAGACCGTCTAAAACAATTCTGATGTGAATGCAAACTAGTACAAACATTCTAACAGAATGTGGCAATTTTCAACAAAGTGATGTGTGCAGTTGGTTTTTGATCAAGTAATCTCGCTTCTAGAAATTTATACCGGTAGCAATACAAAAATTTGCAAGGTTATGTGCTATTTACATTGCAAATATCAGAGATATTATAAATCTCTATATAAAGGAGAGTGGTTGATGATGGAGTAAATGATGGAGTACTATGCAGTAATACAAAGGATGAGGGAAATATGCATGAACTGATAAAGGGTGACTTCCAGGATATATTGTAAAAAATTTTTTGAAGGGCAAAAGAGTGCCTACGATAACTATTCTGTAAATAAATGAAGCATGTGATGAAATATATTCATCTATCCAAAAAATTCAGGAAGGAAAATCAAAAAATAAATGAAAAAGGTTATTTATGAAGGGTGGGTGGAAACGGACTGAAAAGAATGGGAGAACTGAAACAGGAAAGAGGGATGATCAGAACGACACTGCTCTGAGTGTACCTTTTGGTGAAGTGCTGACTTTCATAATCATAGTAATGTATCACACCTATCAGTTTCATTTTAAAGCAATTTAAATTCATTTAGAATATAAAAGCAATCTCAATTGGAATATAATAATATACAAACGCACCTAACCATAACACAAAGCAGCAACATAATCAGACTTAAGCGGGTAGGGAAGAAAAGGGAGGAAGGAATCTAAGTCATTTCTTAGGTTACTGTGAAATGTCTTCACAGTAACATTTTCACAGTAACTCTAAGGCTAAGAACAAAAGGAATTATGTACAAATATAGTACTCTAGAGTTAATAAATTTGTTTTTCACAGAGTATGGGTTAGAAGTTTTAAAACGATTTTTTGTGAACTCTAGAACTAAGAAAATATGTAAATATTTATGAGAAAGAGATTTGGGCTTCTCTTGCTGGAGAAAGAATCACAAATAAGAAAAGGAGGAGACTGAGATGAACTCTGTGGTACTGAATTCGAACTGGAAGCATCCATTAGACACACACACGCACACACACACACAGATATATATGTATCTATATATATACATATATATAGATATGTATAGATATATAGCCATACCTATGTTTCCTAGCACTGTTCACTCAAAAGTTGTAGAAACAATGAAACACCAATAACAGCTAACACTTCAGAACTCAGATCTTGACAAAATTCAATACCTATCATGAAGAAACAAAATCTCATAGTAAATTGAGGAAAAAACACAATCTTTAAATGGATAAAGAGTATCTGTAAACACATAATATGCATTTTACTTAATAGTAAAAATATGGGAATTTTCTAGATAGAATGTCTGCCATCAACAGTTCAATTTCAAATTGTACTAGAAATCCTATTGGTATTGTGAGGCAATAAAAAGAAACAAAATATGTAAGGATTAAAGAGAAAGAACAAAAATTCTTATTTACAAATGCATAGTTTTATACATCGAAGCTTCTAAATGAATCTGCAGTTATATTATTAGTATTAAAAGAACAGCTGGGCAAGCTTACAAGATAGAAAATTAATATACAAAAATCAATTTTGTTTCTAAATGATAAACTATAAAACTTGAATAGAGAACTTATAATGTTATGAAATATCAAATTCTTAGGGAAAATCTCTCAAAATATGATCAAGAGTTCTGCTCATATAATTATAAAATTTTGAGATAATCTTAATAATATCAAATACCTAGAAATAAATCTGCCAAAAGATATACTAAACTACAGAGTACAGAGATCATTATTAATATTTACAAAAAAAGACAAAAATACATCAATAAATATGCTAATTTATTCATAGTGATCTATAAATCCGATGCAATCATAATAAAAAAGCCAACAAGAATTTTTTGTAGAATTTGAAGCCTATTTCTAAAATGTAAATGGTAGGAAAGAACTAAACTATTCCTAAACATCACGTTGGGAGAACTTACTCTCCTGGATGCTGTCTGAGGCTTTTAGGGTTGTTGTAATAAAATGTCACAATCTGGGGAGTTTATAAACAACAAGAATGTATATATCACAATTCTAGAAGCTGGAAATCTGAGATCAGGACACCAGCACCATTGGGTGAGGGCCAGGTCTGGGTTACAGACATCTTGTTGAATCCTCACATGGTAGAAGGGGGCTCGGGAACTTTGAGGAACCTCGTTAAGAGCAATGACCCATTCTTGAGGGCTCTACTCTGATAAACTAATCACCTTCCCAAAGTTCATCTACTTGGGACTTAACTTTGGGAGTCAAGATTTCAACAATTAAGACAGGGTAGTGTGCAAACTTTCAGACCGTAGCAGATGTCAAGATTACTATAAATCTTTAACCAGCAATGTTGTATTTCTTGACCTATATAATGACTACACAGATGTTTGCATTATACTATTATTTTTGAATATATGACTTCCATTGTGTAACATATCACAATAAAAGGGGTATTTGGAGAAGGAAAATTTAGAAACCAGTTTTCTCGGTCATTCCATGAAAGAGTCATTTGTAGTTACTAAGTATTTGGACTGCAGATGGCTTAAAGCACTGTAAAAATTGATATGCTCAGTGGTATTTTGTCTAAATGTTCCTTGACTTGAGTAGAACTAACTACAGAAATTTCAAGTTTATAGTGACATTGTTAGGTAAGAATGGACTATGTAAAAAAAAAAACTAGGACTTTTATTAAAATATCACACATATTTTAAGTAAGGTATACATTATATATTGCTAAAATATCATATATAAATCATACAAATATCACACATGTGTGATAGTAGGTACTACTAATACCCCACTTAACATATGTGCATATATAGAGAGGGATATATAGGATCTTGTCTCTGAAGTCAATTAAATATACCTACTCTTCATATGATACCTTTTTAAAACTTGTCAGAGACAAAATACTGTCATTTTTGGATGAACCAAAGAAATTCTAGTGTTAGGGAAACATCTAGGAAAATACTTTCATTATAATTGTCTAGTTCAAAGAGGATGCAAACTTAATGAAGTAAGGTAGCATGCTTCTTTTAATGGAGGATTTTTCTGCAGTTGTTTTTCAATGTCAATAAAAATGTGTTCATATCTGAGTACTTTTTATTTAAGCCCTAGTTCTTCCAGAAAATATATTATATATGAATATATATGCACACATATATGTATATGTACATGTATATAGCAAAGCATTTTGGTGGCCTGTCCTCTCATTCTCTCTTCACTATAGCTATCTTCCTTATTTCCTTACATCCTCCAGATTTTTCTTTTCATTTTTAACTTTTCCCTCATAATAATCTTCCTGTATCCTCCACTTAAAATAGAAAGGTCAAAAAGTTAAGAGGATCAGAAAAAGAATAAGAGATGGAGGTGAAACAAAAGTCAAGTGATCCTAGAAATAAAAGAAAAATAAAGTGATGGACATGGAGGGTCTTGGGTAGAGAAGGTGGACGAGAATGGAGAAACACTAAGACAGGTTGGGAGGAGTGAAATCTATCCATGAAGTTTAATTATGCACTATCATCAATTCTTTATTGAACCAAGTAGGGTTAACAAAGTCATTTAGATTTTCCTTTAGCACAGATTAATATCAGTATAAATTGGATTGAATGTGAGGAATTGATATTTTCTCTAAATGTAGATTTATTATTATTATTATTTATTTTCAAGAAAATACTTTCAGGAGAACAGGAGTTAATGGTGAATTTCCCTCTTGTATAAGATTAAACAATTAAATTTAGAGTTTCAGAGCATAATTAGAAAACCAAAAATGATGTGTTTCTCCTATGATGTGGTTCCCTTGAGAAGCAATATGCTCTGAATGTTACTTTAGAAAATTGAAATGGTCCATAATTATAGTATTTTTAAATCAAAAAGCAGACAGCCCATGGGATTTGATTTCATGGAAAAGGACACTTGACATTCGCTAAAGTTTGTTTAACCCCACCCTAATATTTAACTGTGCACTATCCATGTAAAAGAGAAAAATAAAGCTAAGTTACAAGTCAAAAATTACTTAGAGAAAAATAGAAGTTATCAAATACAATTTTGTCTCCATGAAAGAAATCAGGCATTTTCACTGTTACCAAGCTCCTACATGCACATGTCAACCTAAGACACCACACGCCCCAGAAATGGAATATTCAAAAACAACATAGCTATGAATTATCATGTTAACAAACTTATTATCAGAATACTTGCACTAAAGGCACATTAGGGAGATTCTCGCTCAATCCTTTTTAGTTTTTATTAAGAAACGTAGCTGGGAGTGAGAATCAAAATAATGATAATGAATATTTATTGATTGTGTACTACGTGCCACCAACTTAAGTGTCTTAACATATTTAATTTAGTCCTTATAACATAATGAAGTAGGCACTACTAATTTCCCACTTGACATTTTACAGGCAAGGAATCTTATCTGTGGAGGGACATACAAGTTATGTCAATGATAACAATTCTTACTAATATTAAGTTGAAGTTACAGCTGAGTGACTTTCACAATATTACTACAATATTTAGTAACCAGCTACTTTATGTCAAATACTAAAGTACTGAAAATGCAATAGTAGACAAAACAGAAAGGATACCTGACTTCATACAGATTACAGTCTAGGGGCCAAAGACGCAATAATGTAAAACCTTTTAAGTGCACATTGGGTAAGTAGAAGGAGACCACAGTAAGTGAATAGCAGACATATCTAACCTGGTAGGAAAGACTCCATGCTGGGGAACAGTGTTGGGTGTAGTGCAGCAACAGAAATGGAATCCAGATGCCTTGATTCCCAGGTCAGCGCTTTTTAAAATACCCCATAATTTGCTGCTTCATTGTACCTGTATTAGGAAAAGGCCTAATCAGCCAATATTAGGATTGTCCATCTGTGCTGCTCTGTTTGGTTAGTAGCAGTTGCAGTCAGTATTGGTCATGTCCCAGCAAACGGAGTGCTTATCTACTTCAAACTGGGTAACAGCTTAATCACTTGGTGTACATTAGCACTTAATACAAAACTTGACCTTGCAAATAAAAGCATGTCTCTATTATGCCCATGATAATTATTAAAACATGACCCATACTGCATGGTATCTACTGACTGACAATTGAGAAGATAAAACCACTATTAAATTAGAATAAAATGTCTATGTTTAGTTTAATTAATTTAGTCTTTAACCCCAAAATAAAATAGATCAGATGACAAACCAGATAAAAGACCCAGACCTGTTTCACCTGTGCTACAACATTCTGGAGGGACTACTGAAAACATTCTACCACTTCATTAGGATGGATTCAATCTAAATTTTTTTAAAAAAAGGACAATGGAAAGTATTGGTAAGGATGTAGAGAAATTGGAGCCCTCATTTCTGGAGGGACTGAAAAATGGGCAGCCACTTTGGAAAACAATTCTGCATAGTTTCTCAAAAATTTAAATATAGATTTATCATATGATCCAGCATTTCTTTCTGAAGGACCTAAGATAATAAAAAATACATATTCAGACAAAAAAATTTCATAAATGTTCATAGCAGCATTATTTATATTACAAAAAAGTGGAAACAATCCAAATCTCCATCAGCTGACAAATGGGTAAACAAAATGTGAGCTATTCATACGATGGAATATTATTTAAGCATAAAAAGAAAGAAGCAATGGTTATGCTGCATCATGGAAAAAACTTGAAGACATACCGAGTAAAAATAGTTAGATGCAGAAGGCCTTGTATCACATGATTCCATTCTTTTGAAATATTCATAAATTGGTAAGTCCATAGAGAAGAAAGCAGATTTGTGGTTGGAGAGGCTGGGGTGGTGGGTAGGGAGGAATGGAGAGTAACTACTAGTGGGTACGGGGTTTGGGGGAAAGTGACTAAGTATTCTATAACTTGATAGTGCTGATGGTTCTAGGAACATGTGAAAAAAAGCCCTACTGAAATGTATAGTTTAAAAATGTGAATATTTCAGCATGTTATTTATTCCTCAATAAATGTAATGTATAAAAATTATGTCCAAGGACATATAGCTTATGAAAAAATCATGCAAATAGTTAATATTTTATGTATTTCTGTTTACCAAAAACAAAAACTATGAAAGTGTGAGCTAATTCAAATCTGAAAATACTTTTACTCTGCATACACAGCTTACTTTATACAAGGGTGACTTTTTCTATTTTATTGTCTCTGGTCTCCAGTTTTCATTCAGATTGGTAAATGAAATTGGTGAACGCCACTTTTCATTATGACTTGGTTCTACTCGAATCATGCTCTCTTTATAATCCTTCTGTCCCTATAATCGCCATGTCTTCAAAGCAATTCTTTCCCCTCTTTTGTGACTGCAGAATACCCTTCCAGGCTAGGTCATAAAATCACTTGTCCATATGCAGCTCATATGCATAACACTGAACCTCTGAATACTCAAAACCTATCCTCCCACTGGATCTAAGCCTCCTCTAGTTCTGATATCAGGGCTGCTCGGCAGTGCTTCCATTGCCTAGCCGTTGACCTGTATATTTTCCGCCCCTTTTGGTTGGATGCCTCTGGAATTGTTAACCAAACAAAAGAAACCTGGTTGCTCAGCCTGGAAAGACCCAAGCTGTTCAGTGGCTGCTTCCTGTTTGCCCTGTGTGGTGTGGACAGAGGGTAGAGCAAGCTTCAATCTGCTTACGTCTGTTTGCACAGAAGATGAGGGAGGCTTTTTGTGTCTTGCTTACCCAGACTCACTCACTCAAAACTGCTTTCAGGATCCATCTGTGATAAAATCTGAAAATGTGCTATGCACAATTACACAAGCAAATACAATGTCCCACGACAAATATGCCCTATTAGTAAGCAGGCCAGAATTGAAGTAAAAGCAGGTGTTTCCAATATTGTGTCTGATTGCCTACATGTGTGGCTACTCAAATTATTTCTTAGTTACTCTGATGGGTTAGCTCCAGCAGGGAGGGAGAAAGAAAACTCCATGGGAGTCTTCTGGGCTCTTTGCTCCTCTGCTGAAGTAAAGCTTAAGCAGCTGAATTCTGTAATTACATTTTTTTAAAGAACTATTATGCTCTATTTCTCTTAAGGCAGAAAATTTTATATTTCAACTACTATATAAATTTTTCTTCATCTTATTTCTGGATGATCAAAGGCTTTATTAATCGAGTGCCCAATTTTTATAGGACGCTTACTTGATTTTCTGCCACATAGTTGATATACAAAATCCTCTTGAATTTATGATCTCTGTCATATTACGTGAACATGAGAGAAATGAGTTATATGAAAAGAGATTTAAGAAGGCATTCTGCCATATTTGTATTGCCAACACTGTACAGTCATTTATTTCTGGTAGTTAGAAAAGAGAGATGATTTAATATTCTTCTCATTCTCAGTGTTTCCTGTGGATAAAGCAGAAAAGACTGTATGAAGAGTCAAAACAGCGCTCAATCAAGGAGATTAATTATATGGAGCATAGGAGCACTAACAATATTCTTGATATCACATCAAGTGCTAAGATGGTGAGGAAAATTACAAACTGTATTCTCTACCTCCAAAGATAGTGAAAATAATTTGGTCATTGGGATGTATAAATAAGTGGGATGAATAGTATGAAGCAATATGTGAAGAATGCCCCAAAATGGGACTTGTTTCCATGTTACAGGCATTTGTATAGAGTGAGACGTGGGAGTCGGCTGGGTAAAGATCGCATAGGAAAATGGGACAACCTAGATACTTATTGGTTTATTGAAATAATAGTAAAAAATAACTAAATCTGAAAATTCTCATGACAGCCTTTAAATCAAGGAAATTAAAGAATAAAAAGGTTAAATAATTAGACCCATTTTCTATGGCTAGAGAAGAAAACTAGACTCTGGACTCAAACCGGTAAAGTTAACCCGAAGGCACTATGCTCTTAAATGAATAACATTCCCTTTATTCTGAGACTGTCCATTCTTTTTTTGTGCGATAGTATATTTTATTTTGTTAAATTCTAGTGATGACAGAAGATTTGTTTAATTGCCTTCCTTTGGCAATAAACTAAAAATTGGCAGCTCTGTGTTTGTTTACCATCCTTTCCAACCCCTTAAATTTACTGAGCCATGAAATTTCGACATCAAGTAATTATAATTTTTTGGATCTAAATTTCTGTAAAGACCAGATAGCATATACTTTAGGCTTTCTAGGTCACACAGTATCTTCTACAATAACTCAACTATGCTGTAGTAGTGTAAAGCAACCAAAACAGCACATAAACAAATGCATATGGCTGCATTCCAGTTCAATTTAGTTATGGATACTAAAATCTGAATTTCATAAGATTTTCACGTGTCACTAAATGCTATTATTCTTTCAGTGCTTCAGCTACCATTTAAAAAAGTGTAATAACCACACTGAGCTCTCAGGCTATACAAAAACAATTGGGTATGTTGGGCCCTTGGGCCACAGTTTGCTGATGCTGTTCAGTGACAACTGGCTGAACAAGATGTGACTCCATGCAAACAGGGAACTTTGAGACTTATACTGACAAGTTCCTTTCATAGAAATCTGTATCATCCTTAATCATTTTCCCAAAGCAAAATCAAAAAAACAAAAAGACTGAAATGCAGTAAGTTTTAAAACCCAGCTCTCACTAAACAAATGAATTTTAAACCCAGCACAGAGAAAAATTCTAGCTATTTGCTGGCCCCCTTGCCCCTTCTTAGGTGCATGTCCCAGCCTGATCCCCTTGCTGGGAGGTGTGGCTTCCAAGTTGAGGACAGTGAGTGATCCATGAGTTGAGGAAGATGAGGGACTACTCAGTCCCTCAAGGAAACATGATTCAAATAGTTGGGAATTACAAGGGACACATGAAAAGTTGGGTAAAGATGAACACTCTTGTTGAGTTTGAAACATTTATTATCAAAGGATTAAATTTAAGCAGAGGAATAATTAAAGAAAGATTTTCGAACAGTGGGGAGTTTAAGGAGGGCTAAACACTGGTATATTACTGTGGATATTGGTAGTTAAAAGTAAATTGTCAGGAGATATACCTAAATATAGATTTGGCTGTATATAATTTTTATAAGAGAACCAATCTTTCAAAATGCAGTTTCTCCTGAAAATCATATCTGACAATGCTAACCCAGCATTCCTATAACTTAAAAAAATTAAAATACCCTCATTTTCCATAGCCCCAAGCTCTGCTTTTTGATCAATTATAGTTTTATTCTTTTTTTGCCATAGCCACATAGATACTTCTCTCAGATATTTGTAGCAATCATGCTCTCATTTGCCCCCTATACTTACACACAACACACACACACACACACACACACACACACACACCATATCTTTATAGCCTGACATCTTCTGATCCTTCAAGGTTTACATTAAATGTGCCTTCTATCAAGAAGTCAAGAATCATTTAATTCCATAGCATCCTATATCCTCCTGTCACTTATTCATTCACAAATATATACTGGGTGCCTATAGTGCCAAATACTATTATGGGTTCTGAGAATATAATAGCATATTAAGTCCTAGTCCCAGTGGAGCTTACACACTAATGGAAGGTGGCAGACACTACGTTAATAAACAAGTAAATAAATAGTTTGTAAGATAGAGACAAGTATTACTGAGAAAAGTGAAGAAGGATAACAGGTTCAGTGCTGCTTTAACACAGTGTTTAGGGCAGACCTCACTGCTTATTTGGACACAGACCTGAAAAAAAGGGAGAAAGGAAGTCATTGGGACATCTGGGAGATTAAACCAGGCAAATAAAGCTTTCTCTGGACAAAGACAAAGGCCCTGAGTTACGAGTGTGTTTGGAATGTTTGAAGAGGCCAGAAGGACTGGGACAAAATAGATAAGGCAGAATATGGTAGGATATGAGGAGAAAATGTAGTCAGACCTGGCCCCAGTGGGTTACTGTAAGAAGTTCAGCTTTAGTCTGAGTGATGTGGAAAGTTACCATAGAGTTTTGAATGAGAGGTGACATGATCTGACTCCTTTCTTAATAGGATTGTGCTGGCTCTTGTGTTGAGAGAAGACAAACAATATCAGGAGGAAGATTAATTAGAATGCTGTTTGGTGGTTTGAGATGATGTTGACTTAGGCTAGAGCAGCAGTGCTGAGGATAAAAAGCAAAGAGGAATGGAGACTTAGAGAGATCTAAGATTGAAATAGGCAAACCTAAGGACTAATTGGGAATGAAGAAGAAAGAAATCAAAGACAGCATATGCAAGCTCTGGGTGGTGGCATTCACAACATTGTCTGCCTCTAAATCCTTTGTAATATAGAAGCTCAACAAGGGCAAGAGCATGTCTATATTTCTCACTGTTTTATCCCTGCTATCTACTATAGAATAAGAACTGAACTTTTTGAGTAAATTAATGAATGAAATAAGATAGCTATAGTAGAGAAACTTTAGATGAATTTGGAAGACAGAACTCAGAACAATTTTCTTGATTATAGTGTAAAAATTGAATGTTTAACATTATAATACAATGTTATTCAAAATTTTTTTTAAAAAAGAAAAACTTAACCTTAAACCATCTAGATTCAATTTTAAAATCCAACTTAAGTGGTGGAATGTTATTGACAGTTACCACATGCTTTTAAGAGCTTTTGTCTCTAGGAAACCTGTAAAGGGAATAAAAATTGTCATGAGAGCACAAGTTACAAAGTGGCAACCAGGAAGATATGTTAAACTTTTAGCTATTGGGTCCCCACAGAGTTTTTAAATTTTTCATTTAATTTCAAGCATTGAAATCAGTAGAATTCACATGAAAATTTACATTTTGAGCTTCTTTTGAAAAAAAAGAAAAGCAAAGTCTGTGCTGCCCTCTCTTATTCCTTCATGGAAACTATCAGATAAGTCCTAGCCACTATCTTAGTGGGACTGTGTTGTCCTTTCTTTAAGTTATCTGTTCCCCACTAGCCTCTGATGTCCTCCACATACTGAGAATGAGGTGAGGATCCCATGTGTCCTCTTATACCAGCCCTCTTCACTCATTTATATTTTCTCTTTTGGATCCAGAGGGAAATTTTGTTGTCAATGGTGTAGACTCTTTCTCTGTATTCACTGTTATTTTCCTCTCCCACATGGCTTCCCTTTTCTCAGCCTTCATTCCTTACATAATATTTATTTTTGGTCTGTTGTGCCAGATAATGGAGATTTGACCTAAAGAGGCACAGGTAAGGCAAGAAACAGGAGAAAAAAAAAAAAAAAAAGAGCAAATCAACAATTGAATAATTCTAAGTATGGCAAAGCTGTGGAGAAAGAGAATAATATGGAAGGAAGGTGTAATTTACATAATTGTTTTCAAAGGAGTCCTCTCTGAGGAGGTGACAATTAAGCCTGTGAAAAGGTAGGGTGGGTAGGGTCATGAGCTACAGCGACAGCATCACAGACATGAAGGAAACAGGAGACTGGCATTTGGGGGGCACTAATCAGGGGCCTAGGGGCTGAGAGATTCTGAGTCAGGGAAGAGAATGAGATGGGATTAGGAGGCAGGTGAGAGTCACACCCTTTGGGGAAGAGTTTTTATTTTCAGTGTCAAGTGAAGGCCCAGCTGACATGTAATAATAGGTCAAGAATAATCAAAACTTGTGCTGAAGAAATAATTTGGAGTGTTTTTATTTAAACTAAACTCACTGGTATGAGTTAGTATTTTTCCTCTTTTGCGGGAGGTAGATTTTTATTTTAATAGGAATTAAAATTTTAAATTAAAATAATAAATTACAACAAAATGAATCAGCAGAACTCATGAAAATTGGAACATGAAGACTCCATTAACTCTGAAATGATATATTTGGGTAAAATAGTTTCTACCTTGGAAAATAATTTGGCACAGGATTAAATTCAAACTGTGAAAAATGAATGAGCTTTAAAATAGCATTAGGTTGTATTTATTTGTTATTTGCACCGGCATTCCATTTATTCAGAGATTATTTATCGGGAAACTTTGACTGGATCACAACTGGGTAAGAAGCAGTAAAGAAAATAATTCTCAGCAGCTAGAAAGTATGTCACAAAGTCCATACATTAAGTTGATGCAGTTCTGCACCATTTATGTCATAGAAAAGTATCTCCTTGTTCCTCCAGAGTCCCTCCTGATTTCAACCATAAAAAAGAAATGCATACATATGTATAATACATTCATGTCTAAGATGTATACATATAAAAGATATATTTATATATTATGACATGCATTTAATATATACTTATGATATATAACATATTCATTCATATTAAAATATGTATTAAAATATATAATATATACTGTATATTAAACTATATAACACATATTTTATATTAAAAGATAGATACAAAAGCATATATGTGTGTATTATAGACAAGAAAAAGTTTCTGGGATGCCTGCTTCTAGACAGACACATATCCCAGAAATCTGACAGGCGTGGTTATTAAGAAGCAGACATTTCTGAAATCTGAAAGGAAGCTGCTAAAATCAAGAACTTGGACAGTGAGCAATAAAAATAGCTGGCAATCTTTCAACACAGGCAGAGAAAGAAAAATATAAAAAGTAGTGGCAAGAGTTTGGAGTTTTATCAATCTCAGGCCATTTGATTTAGAGAAGCAGCTTCGTGGGGCTCCGCACCTGAGGAGGTCATGGCTCTTAGAGCTCGGCTTGATTTCATTTCCACAGTGGCAATTCTGCCACATGGAGGTAATGCTGAGATATATTGAAAGAGTCAGTTTTAAAAGGCGAGATATTTATACAATCTGAGTTGGAGTCAACCTAAATGCCTGTTGATAAATGGTTAAAGAAGATGTGGTATGTATACTGAATGAAATTCAACTCAGCTATTAAAAAAAAGATAAAATCTTGCCTTTTGCAACAATTTGGATGGAGCTTCAGCTGATTATGCCAAGCAAATAAGTCAGAGAGAAAAAGAAAAATACTGGATGGTTAATCTCATATGGAATATAAAGAAAAGACAACAAAAACCACCATGAGAAAGAACAAAATTCTTATAGCCTCAAGACTATGGTTTCCAGAAACAGGAGGAAGAAAGAAGGAGGTGACCTGGAGTTGAGAGTGTAAAAGGTGACAGGCACTGGAACTCCGATGGTGGGTGCCGTGTGATATACAGTGACTGAGGTGTGAACCCATTCCCCTGAAACTTATGTAGTATTGAAACTAATGGAACCTTTTTAAAAAAATGTTCAGAAATTGGGGAAGGGCAAAAGACAGTACTAAAAAATTTCTTTTTGAAATTATTACATAAAATCAGGAGCTTATGCAGCAGACTTTGTAATTTAATTAACAAATAAAGGACTATTTATCACTTGTTTCAGTAACAGAGAGACAAAAATCCTGCTCTCACTGATCTGACAGTAAGAGTCTCAGGACAGAAGGTATTTAAAGCCAGATGATAAGATAAAATCATACAGATTTGGATCTGGGATGTTTGCTTTATGTAGAATGTACATTCCTGGCCGATGCTGGGCAGGAGGGACATTATTAAGTTGCCTGAATTTGCATCCTAAACAGAAAATGTGTACAACAGAAGGCAATATGCTACTTAATTATTGCAACTCAGTAGCAGATGTATTACTTGCTTAGTCTGCTTTTATCTCCTCACATGAAACCATTTTAATTACCAGAATCATGATGTCAAGGTGTATCATCTGTATCTTTTTATAAACAACTCAATCTTATTTTCAGAGGTTATTTATAGTGTGCCTAGAATGAAAGTCACCTATTGGTCACTCTGTTTATTCATGATAGCACCTAATTACTGAAAACGAGGCTTCCATGAGTAATTTTTAATACACACCTTTTCTGCTTCAGAAATGAATTTTTCAGTTCTGTTCATTCTTCACAGATAAAGTTGGAGACAGCTTTTCCTTCGAATTGAGGGGAGAGAAGGAAAATGGTCTAGAATATGTTGCTAGATGGGCTGCTGATGACTCTGCTTTGTCCTCTTTTGGCCATAGTTCAGTCACTCGGGTTCTTTGCTAACTCCTTGTGGTATTATTTAATGTATATTATGCTTATATGTCTATGTTATCAGTTTTTAATATCTTTATTTCAGCTGACTCATTTTTTAGCCTAAAATGATTTAGAAAGGACAATTTATATCACTATCACAGAAAGTTAGCACCAATTGTTCATTAATGGAGGAAACCAACAAAATAAATTCTCTGTTGGTTGTTGAAGTCTCTGAGTCAAATGCCTGCTTTCATCTTATTGAGAAAAGGATTAGGAAAAAAAGCTCAATACAGAGCAGAGTGCAAGACAGACATCCCAGTAACTGCCAGCTAGCTATCTACCAAACTGAAATGCTGCCTCTGCCAGAGATCCACAAAACTGCTTCTTTTGCACCCAGTGAGAAGGCTGGACCACTGGACAATAAAACCATAGTGCTAAGCTGATTAACAGTGAATCACCAGCACTTTTTTTGTGTTACAAGGACATAGCAATGAAGTATTTTTAAAGGGGAATTGACTTTGAACCTAGGTTCAAATCTAAGCTTGAGAACACTTTAGTTTCATACATTAGTCATGTTTTTCATATCTCTGGTTTTGATGTCCTTTATTATAATATATATCTGATTATAATTTTTTCTCATAGGGATGAAATTTCAGTTATTCACCTTTTTTGAGGACATTACTATAAGTGCTCTGTATGACAAGGGAAAATATCAAGAAGGCAGAAAACATTAGGATTAATGAGACATATAGAACATAGCTGACACATAATAGGGTTTCAATAATTTGGAGCTATTCTGATGGATAACACATACATAGGCTACCATAAAGGCCCTAGATCACAGTTGAGAAAGAAACAATTATATTTGGTGAATTAAGCTAAGTCAAAAATCATTTCCATAAAGTAGAAGAGAAATCTTCAGCAAAGGCATTGCACATTAAAATCCCACTCACAGAACGAAATAAGTCTAGTTTTTATCAGCTTATTTTTGTCCTGATTCATTTGCATGATTTCCTAAAATTTCTCTCATTTTTGCAGCATGGAAACAGCTCTATGTGAAACAATAGATGTGCCACTTTACAAATCCTTGTTTCAAGGATGTTTCTGCACATTGAAGGATTATTTTTAGATGTATTATTTCAACTTGATGCCAAAGCATTAGATCAATATACCAAAACTTTTGATTGAGTCTATTTACCTGAAAGTTTGCTTTGGGAACAACTATACATGCAGATCTCAGACAAACACTGCCCACTGGGAGCAGCTGAGACGATCATGGTCAATTGAAAAATCACACTTGGGTCTTTTCCAACAGTATTTTATGGCGATGCCCAAAGACCTCTTACAGCTACATTGCTGCATTACTGTGCTATACCCAGAACTGCCTTTTTTCTTTTAATATTGTTTGATTTCAAGTCTAAGAACAAATTCTATTTCTTTAAAATTCAGTTTCCTTTACTTATAATCCTCTCTAGATATATTCTGTTAAGATTCACCACATGTAAGTAGTGGTGAAATGAAGTCAATCTGGAAAATAATTTTATAGACCAATTATAAATCATATTGATACATATTTAAATACAGTTAATAAGTCTGCCAAAGTCAATGCCAATAGAATTCAAAAATTGGAATTATGTATACACAGAGTGGTAAATATTAACAGAAAAACAAGGACTCACCTGTTGTTTTTTAAATAGCTGTTGTAGCTGTGCTTAGATACACGGAAACAATGACTTTGTGGACCTACTTTTCATCATATCTTTCAGGCTGATTTTTCTGTTTTCATCCTTCCTTCACTGAAATAAACAGAGGTATTTTCCCCTTGCATCGGTTGGGAATTATGTTTGTTATTTGGCTGATGTCATTCCTTAGGTACCTGGAATATCTGTCACAAAATTTTTTTAAAGTGTCAATTTCCTTGCTTTCATGTATTCACTCTTTCAACAAATATTTATTAAAAACTGGATAGTGGTGAGCCCTCGGCTAGATTCTTGGAGGTAACATGTGGATGATAGCTATGGCACACAAAGATGTAGGAGACTGGGTCCCTGTCTTTCAGGGGTATGTAACTAAGATGACATGGATTCCATATAAGCCACTAAATATATACCAAAGAAGTACATAGAATACTCCAGAGTGCTTCAGGGAAACAGGGGGTGTCTTATAGGTCAGGTCTTTAGATAATAGGCAGAATGTAAGAAATTGAAGCTTGGGTAGAATCTCTGTTTAATTACCCTTTATGTGAAGGTGGTTGCAGGTTTCACCTTTAACACAAGAAGCTGCAACCCTTAGGAAGGTCTGAGTCCTAGGCACTCTCCAGCAGCAAACTCATTGCAACCAGTTGTCTCCATCCCACCCTGAAAGCTGGGCTCTTGGGCCATTGTCCAGCACTTACTCTAGAGCTCTACTCATTCTGACCATTCTGACTGGTGCAGAGCATTCAGCCTACATTGCAACAGAAAGCCCAGAATCCCATGTCATGATTCTCAGCCTCTTCTCTACAACCTGAAATCCTAATATAAGATCATTACAACAGGGAAAGAAAAGCATCGAGCCTAATCCAGAGAAATAAACACAGAATACCAAGCAAAAGCAAATTTACCTTGGTAAATTTACCTCCAAATGATTGATCAAAATAAAACACCAGTGGAAAATCCTAATGCAACAGAATTAAGCAAACTACCTGAAGATTTCTAAGCAACAGTCTTAATAATGCTAATTGAAATTAGGAGAACAATAGATGAACAAAATGATAGCTACGACTAAGAGAAAATATGAGGCAGATACAAAGAGAATGCTAACAAACTCAACAGGATTCAATAGTCAGCTGGAAGAAGCATCAGTGATCTAGAAGACAGGGCAGTGGAAAGCACTCATGAGATCAGCAAAGAGAAAAAAAGAAGATGGCAAGAAATTTATGGAGTAACATTAAGAGGAACAACATTACTGGTATAGGGTTTCCAGATGAAGAAGAGAGAGAGAGACAGAGGCAAAAATCTTATTTGAAAAAATAATAGCTGAGAATTTTCTTATCCTAGGGAAGTAAATAGATATTTAGATACAGGAATCTCAAAGAAAGTTAGATATTTTTAGTGTAACTAATGCCTAAAAGTGGAAAACAATAAGAAAAGATCTATCATTTAGAGATATGAACACTAAATGAAGGTAACATACTGAAAATTAAGGAGGAAAGGCTTGTCTGGGAAGAGCCAGAAATGGGAAAGACAGAGAATGGCAGAGGACTGTTGTTTTTCTTCCACATGTAGCTGATCTAACTATATATCTAGCTATCGATCTGCATAATATTTTAAATAAAATGCCATATATTTTTAAAGGTACCGTTTTCTTCACCACCCATGGATTCCAGGTCTAGAGAATGCTTGCATCTTTTAAAATGGTATCTGATCCAATGAAGCAACAAACAGAAATGCCATTGAGGATCTCTGTTGGACTACTTTTGGGCATCAGTTATATGATCTTTGTATCTCAGTGTGTTACACTTCCCTTAAGTGAGTTACTACAACGTGGGAAAGCTCTAGCTAGAGTTTCTGTGTTGATATTCCCAAAGGTAAACCCGCCTTTTGGGAGCTTGATTGTTGACAGAAGAACATCCAGACATGCGCAGTGCTTTCTGATCTGAAGAGGCAGCAAGCATCAGACACATCTGAAGTTCCAAGCTCTGGAACAGCAGACAGGATGGTCTGATATGCCATTTGGTTAATTGCTATCACTTCTTCAAATCCAAATCTTTAGACAAAACTAAAACCCTAAGGTACTTAATTAGAAATATCGTGAGCATGCATTTCTTGTTCCACTTGGAGTTAAACCCAGACTTTAAGGTTTATAGCCCAAAGCACCCTGGTGGAGTAGTGGTTAGGTCAATCACCTCCGAAAGAGTGAAGGCAATATACGCCTGAGCCTGAGTCCTGTTTTGGGGGTGGGGGGCAGGGGAAACCCATGTGAACAACTAATGGAAATAAAATAAAAATGCTTCTTCTTCCTCTCTCTTCCTGCCTGCCTGCCTACTCACCTTCATTGCTTCCTATACCTTTCCTTTGCGGGGGGTGGGGGGAGATTTACAGCCCACATACCTATTTAATATACATTTTGTAACACATCCAGTGTGGCAATGAAGAGGACAATAGTTTTCAAATGGCTTTCCTTATAATGGCACTTACAGTCCATAAAAACACTTTCAGACAGATGCCCTGGGCAGATTATTGCTCCCTCATCTCTGTTCAGCCAGAATGGCTCTGTTTTTATTTATTCTATTCATTCATTTATTTTACATATGAGAGTTCTATCCAAAAAATAACTTCAGTTAAAATGTTTGAAAACTAGTGATGTAGGATAGTGATGTTTTAACAGAGCAGAATTCTACTTTTCCTTGCATGGTTTCTGGAGAGATAGAAAGCCACAGTACACATGGACAGCATTCGAGGCAATTTAATTAGTATCTCTAAGGATAGGGCCACTCAGCTGACATCTGGGTTTTATATGCATGTGCACATGTTTTTAAGTTCCAGAGAGAGAGAGGGGGTAGAGAGAGAGAGGGGTGGAGGGAGAGAGACAGAGAGAGACAGAGAGAGAGAGAGAGAGAAAGGAAATACAAGCACGTAAACTTGAGTAGGTCCCCAGAGCATTAATGTGTTTAGTTTTCTGTAAGTGTAATTTCTATCGCAAATCCACAAATTCTTCTAAAAACATACAATTTGATTAAATCTTCCCATGTAAACTAGATCAATTATTTTAATTTTAAATTCAGGCAAATTTAAGTTTCTGCCCTCTGATATCTCCCCTGCATAACATTTAAATTCTAAAGAGAACTTATGTAGAAGTATGTGTGTCTGGGGACAGTGCTATGATCAGCAGGCATTCTTTGTTCTCTGCTAGTATCAGCTGCTATTTACATTGTTCAGTCTACCTTTTGGAAATTGCTCCTAGTCCCACTACTTCTGCTACTGCCTATGAGCCTAACATGGGTCTAAGCTTCATAGTGTATACTGGAGTTCCGACACATTTCCAAGTCCCGTTGGGGCTGCACACATTCAACTGTCACCATATTATTGGACGCCTGAGAGAAACTCATGAGAGTATCTGAGTATCTCGGTCTTCTCATGCCTGGGCTCATTTTATTCTAATTCCTCCCTTGCCACTGTGCTGTGAAGCATACATTCAAGGTTGCTGCTATGCTGGATTCTCACAAGGGAATCAGGCACTACCTCTTTCTCCCCAGGTTTGTTATTCAGCCAACATGTACCAGAAAGATCATTTGCTTGCTTACCCACTTCTTCTAATTGATCAAACCTTATGCTATTCTGATTGTTAAATACTTAAAATCTTGAACCTACTCTCAAGGTCCTCAAATAAGAGGAAGCTCAATCACTCCTTCTCTTTCCCAGAAGTTGGTCTGATGGGGACTGGAGCTGAAGTTCCAGCCTCTATTTCACTGTTGTTTTTTCTTCAGGGTAACACATTTCCCCCTTCTTAGGCAACCTTCATCTTGCCTCCAGGATAAGGCACGTGAGTATCCTTCCAATGCCTTTCCATTCTGTTGTTGATGGTGCAAACTTTATGCCTGACTGCCTTTAGAACTTGGCTTCTTGCAGTCAAAAGAAACCAAATCTTTAAGAATAACACCCTTGACTGCATAGATTACCCTCTGTTAAGTGAGGTTTAAATTTTATTTTTAGAGATTCCAACACAGAGTATTGGCTATTTTCTTTTTGTGTTCCTGGCATAAAAGGCTACATCCTCTGTGAAATAACACTTGCTAATTACTGAACAGGAGAGAATCATGGGGAACCCTAGCTAATATCTCAAGATTTTGTCCTGCACACACATATGAGTGAAGCACCTGTCCTGTATCCCTTTTTTTTTAACCACATAAAAATTCTAGAAATTACAGAGGAGCCATTGGCCATGATACCCTTCAAAGTTATGCTTATGGTAGTGAAGGATGCAATGCAGTCCAAGGATTCGAGTATGCTGTTCTTGTACCATAATAAACACAAGTCACACTAACAAAAGCAAGATAGTTTTCTAACATAGACCCATATGAGGTATTTTGACAGAAAGGCAATCCTAGGAGTTCTCTGATGTTCTTTTGTATAACTTAAAATATTATTCTACAATTTCAAGTAGAATCTCAGCACCCCCACCCTTCTTTACATACAACATTTGGACCTGGGCTCATTTGTATTGAGAACCCAACATAAAAAAAGGCATAAAACACAATGCCTGTGATATGCAAAAAAAAAAAAAAAAAAAAAAAAAAAATCAGGAGGCTGAGAAAAATGACAAGATGAATAAACTGGAAACTCGAGAAAGTAGAAGATGGAATATTCCCAAAATGGAGAAGAGAGAAACTTTAGTTGAGGAGATGGATGGCATTTAAAGAGGAATGAGCTAAAGAAGTAAAGAGGAGAGGTAAGGATGGAGAAACAGGAATGATTTAGAGTGACAGCTTTTGGAGGTCTAGTAGACATTCAAAAGGGACTACTTTAGTGTCTGGGCATTAAGTCTAGTTATCATCTTCAAGGCAAGCAGGTAAGGTAGCTACACAAAATCACTATTTTTCAATCCTCCAACCTCATTCTGCAGGTTTTGAATTTGTCACTCAAAAGCTGTGTGTGTGCTCAGTCTGGGAACCAGTGGCCAAGGTGTTTGTTAAGAGAGAAAGGGAAGAGTTTCCTTCCTCTAGGGACATTGGTAAACATCTTCATTAAGGATCTCAGTTCTAGAGAGGAGTTCCACAGGAATGAAGAAACTGGTAACACTCTGTCCAGTATTCCAATGCAACCCCTAAGGAGAGCTAGAGACACATTCCTTGAGATTAAAAAAAAAACACCAGAATTTCTTATGTGTTATGGATACATGTTTATTTTTTTAACTCCATAAAATGGGCTGTGATTCTGTCTATGCAGAATCATTAAATGTACATAACTGGAAGATCCTCCCCAGTTTAGGAAGAGAGTAAAGTAAATCACTGAACTGTGTCACAATAAGTATCTCTTGACCCAGAACCTAGACAAAGCTAGATGTCAAGAAGCTGAGTTGAAGAATTATAGACTAACATGACAGAGTAAGTTGTTTCTGGGCAAGGAAACAGCCTAGAAAGCAGAAAAGAAAGCAAATATAGCCACTCTTTGCCCTGGGTCTTTGTTTGTTAGAGTACCAATGCCCCAGATTGCCTCTAGAGGAAGAAGAGGAAAGCTAAAGGTTATGCTTGGTAGAGATACCCTTGTCAATATTGTACTTAACATTGACCCTTCTGATGCTTGATACAGTTTGTGAACAAACTCATTGGTGACTGTGAATTCTTTCTCTAAAACTTTTGAATCCAGTTACAGTCTTCTCAGATCTGGGTCAAAGATACAGTGAGCTTGGGCAAATTATTTAATCTTTTTAAGCCTCAGTTTCCTTATATATGAAATTAGTAATAATAGTAGCTTCCGTAAAGAATTTTTATGAGATTGTGATAATCTATTAAGTCACTTATCGGAAGGTAATGATAGAGAAAATGCTTTGTCAGCTACTCTTATTATTGTAAATCTGTTATATTCTGTTTAATAAATACATATAGTTTTGTGTCGAGAATTATTCATTGGCATACTTTTCAATGGCTGATTAATTTCCCATTGTTTGAGGGCCCTATGGTTTATTTAATCAAAAATAGGGATCTTTTAGATTATTTGACTATTACACTTTCGGGTAAAGTTGGCTGATTGAAAATATATGTGATTACATTTACTACCTCCCAAATTCTCTCAAAAACTATAGTGAAGAGAGATTCTAAAGGCATAAACTCATGGTCTGAGAATAACAGGAGTAAAAGCAAAAGTAATGAAAGCAAAAAAGTAAATAATTTAACAGACTTAAGTTAATTGAATCTTAAGCCAGCAGCAGAGAAAACTAAGACTAACTATGTCTACATCTCAGAATTCCTTTAAGGCTTAGGAACTACAATCACCTAATGACTATGGAAGCTGGGGTAAAAAAAAGAAAAAACCCACAAAAATAAATAAGATTACTTGAAAGTCTATTTCAGAAGAATTATCCCCCCCCCCCCCCCAGATCTTCTCATCACTCTCCAAAGCCAGGAAACCACTTGTTTGCTATCCTACCAAAAGATGGAAGGTTACTTTCCTGGGAAAGTAGAACAGGATTCACTAGGCATACAGGCTTGGTTAAAGGAGGAAACTTCTTATGGAAAATTGGAAATAAGTAAATCATAATGCATACTGACTTTCCCAGTGCTCTTTTCCTTCTCACACTCCAACCCCTGCCCTCTGCATTGGAGGTTGGACAATCTTCTCCATGGGATCTAATCAATCCAAGATGAAAAGACTTAAGTACTCTGTCACTGGAGTTTTCTCAACTCAACCTGTCTGGTTAGAATAGCCCACAGGGGAATTTGCTGTTGTCAGTTGAAATGATCATAACTTCTAAAATGTCTTTCCTTACCTCACTCTTTTTTTTTAATTGAAGGAATATTGCATCCTAACACTATATACCTCACTCTTAAATGCAGTCTAGTAATCTAGGATCAGCAGAGATCTGAGGAATGCCTTTGACGTGGGAGAGGGAGCTAAATCCAAACACTAAATAACTTAGTCAGTTAGGGGGAAGACAGCTTCAAAAAAAATAAATAGAGAGAGAGAGAGAAAGAGAGAGAAAGAGAGAGAGAGAGAGAGAGAGAGAGAGAGAGAGAGAGAGAGAGAGAGAGAGAGAACTGGTATGACTATTTCCAAAGACATGGGAAAATATTGCAACCATGAGAGAACAGAGACAAATAAAAAGATGGTAATGGATATTAGTATGACTAACTGTGGTGATTATTTCACAACATATGCATACATCAAGTCATTATTCTGTGCACACAGACTAAACATAATATTATATATCAGTGATATCTCAATACAAATATGAAATAAAAAATAAAAAGGAATATTCATAAGCAAAACATCTCCTGGAAATTAACAATGTGATGGTAAAAATAAAAATGTGAAAAGGCAATGGAAGGACTGGAATATAATCTAAGAAAAATTTCCCAGAAATTACAGCAAAAATGAAAAAGTTTGCAAATTTGAAAAAAAAAAAATTTTTATCAAGGCAGACAATGATTTAGATGAAAATCTTTGGAAGAGATTTTAAATTACATAAACTAGCAGGTGTTCTATCATAATATAAAATCAGAAGAGAATTAAATTTCTTAAAGCTCTGTAAACATTAAAGATTAAAACACAGAAAAATTGGAAATTTTTATTCCCAATGGCCAGAACATCTAGGTACATAGTACTAGAACAGTATAGTGATCTTTCTACATTATTTCTATATTAAATGAATGTCTAGCACAAAAAAAGTGAAAAACTTGCTATACATGAGGCTTATTCGCACATCATTATCTCAATGCACCTATTTTCAATGAGGACAGAAAAGACCTAAGCCAGAAATGCAGACCAGTACAAAGAAATTCATCTTCATTTTCAGGGCAAAGACAAAAGTCATCCCCTTTATGTGTCATGTGAAGTCTCCCACCTCTCTCCTATAAGCCCCAGCGCCCCTTACCACATTCCTTGGTGTAAAACTTAAACCTGGCTCTCCCAAGTTTTAAGTGGGACCAACTTAATCATTGGGGCTCCCTTGTGTGCACATTCTAAAATTGATTATTTTCTTCTTCTAACCCATCTGATGCTATTTAGATTATCTGACCAGTCCAGGAACCTGGAGGGCTGGGGAAATTTCCCCCTGTTCCCTAGCAGTTTAAAAACTATTCAAATGATTCTAAAGTGTAGCAAGAATTGACAAGTACTGATAATCAAATCTATGATTCAGGTTAAAAATATTTTGAAACCTATGCTTTGAATTGGTTATTTCTCTTTAGAAATCAGTAATTATAAAATATTTCCTTTCTTTGAAGTTATATAGATAGAATGCTCAACTAGGTGACCTTGCTTGGTGAGGTTAAGTTATTTCCTATTTGACAGTCAGCTCTCTTGTCTTAATTTCCCAGCAATTAGGTGGAATAAAGTGGGGACTAGAGTGGAGAGTGATAACATCTTTCCTTGAGTGCCAGGATGATTGGAAGCAAAATCTCACTCTGAGTAAAATTTCCGACTGAATGGTAAGGATAATGATGCTCTATCTAGTTTTGCATTTTATAGGGAAGACTTTAAAATGTACTGTCCCGGCACTAAATTTAGGTCTCTCATTAATAAGCCCTAGAAACAAACTAACTATTTTACCCTTTATGAAATGGCCAGAGCCCTACAGTGATGTGTGAGTAAATGATCACTTCAACCTAATGACTGTCTTCCTAATTGGCTCCTGGGAAGATTTTTTTTTTTTTCTTCTAGTAATCACTCTGTATTTTTCCCCCAGGTTCTATGGCATTTTCTCTTGAGATAATAATAGAGCTAGCTTAATCGTGGAAAATAACTTTGGGCAGTCTATTCGAAATGCCAAGTAAATAAGAAAGAAATGAAAAAGTGGAGGAGAGAATGAATAGGATGAAGATCATGATGATGAGAGGAGGAAGATGACAGCAGTGAAGAAGGAGGAAGAGAAGTCGGAGGAAGAGGAGGAGCAGGAGGAGGGGGTAGGATAGTCATTGACACTCCTTAAGGGTTGTTCACAGTGTTTCTTACAACTTCCAAGGGCATTTGCTAAAGTTTACAGATTCCTAGGCCTCATGCTACCCCACAATCACACAGTCATAACAGGAGGAGGAATGCTTAGATATCTGTATTTTAAGTAAGTACTCCAGGTGAGTTTCATACATAATATATAGTTGAAAAATTATTGACCCACAACATGCTGTGTATTAATGCAGAGATGCTATCCAATTTAACTCATTTCTCTCTTAAGCTCCCAGTCTTACCAAAATATCAAAGAGTAATAATATTTTAAGGTAATATAAACCCAGGGTCATAGTGCTTCTGAGATTAAGTTATAAATACGATCATTTCTCTCTGATGTAAAACCAAGTGAGTGACAAGAGAAGACAGACCAATATTCATGACAGCTAATCTGTCCTGAGCGCTTACTATGGGCCAAACCCTACTCTAAGTGACTTACATGATTTATTTACTTCCATTTCTCACAAATAATAGTTAGCATTATTTCCCTTTTGCATAAAGAAGGAAGGCAAAGTTTCAGGAGGTTAAGTAAATTGTGCTAAGTAACAATGCTGATAGAAGGCAGAGAGGACTCAAACATTTGATTGTTCCAATTATTAAACACAAAACGAATCCTTGCAAGTGCAAGATGAAAGCACAGCAGTCCTGAATTTGTAGTTGTTTTAGCCTCTGTCAGATTAATTATGCAAACTCCAGTGGTCTCACCTGCTTGTGACTTAGTTGTTGTGAAGTGGGAATCGTAATAATGGTGTAGAGAGAAGTCAGTACACGTGAAATCCTTATGAAAAGCATAAAGTGCCATATAAATGCCGGTTATCATTGTGCTTCTATAATCATGGCTCAGACAGGCTAGACCCACACCATCCCACATGAGATTAGGAAATGGAAAAGAAGTAAAATCATCGGGGTTCTATTAGTTAGAGGGTAAAGTAGGGGGTAAGTACATTTCAGAATGAAAGTGCCCATTTCTTTTCGCTGTGTGCCCCCAGAACTGCCACCGCTTCTAATACTGACAGTGGAACATACTGACTCCTGCTTTTGCACTGAACACATTTCAGCACACTTAATCCAATCAACATAGTACCTTATTTTTAGGGGTCACTTTTAAAGAATGCATTTAGAGGAAGGAAGACTCTAGGTTTTCTCTTTGCCCTTAACTCACTCACTGTCTATCCTCTGCCATGAAATTAAATGCCAAGTGGTCAAAGGGGACGGTTCAGGTACCTAAAAGTGTGTGGGGTCAGTTACATGAACCATGGACAGATTGTTTCACTATTCTGCATTTCAGTGCACTGGAGCTGATCAAATGTGTTGCTTCTCTCAACAGGCTTTTGGAAAAAATCAACCAAGGAAGCAAGATTCTGGTAGAAAGAAAAGAATAAGGAGAAAACTTTGGAAATTAGCGATCAAGCGAAGAAGAGAGAGATATGCAAAAACTGGGTGCATAAATTTAGCAGTTTTAGGCTCTGAAATTATATCCCATCCAATGTGCCTCCAGGATCACACAACCTCCTCTCCATTTGAAAAACACATTTGTAACAGACCGTTCTGTATCTGGGCTGCTATTTTCTCAGTAAAAATAACTATCATTTATGTGCACTAGAAAATATTGTAGGTATGTTATACATAATAAATACCTTGGGTAAGTTGCCCTTAGAGCCCCTTTTTATAAATAAGGCAACTAAAATGAAGAAGCATACAAAAGAGGGCTCAGTTAATAGGTGGCAGCACTGGCATTCAAAACCAAGCAGTCTGACTCGAGTCTGCCCTTATCTCTATGCTTACTGCTTTAAGAAACAGTGTCTATCTAGGGTTTAGGATACAGTCAAATGGTTTTAACTTTCTCATCAATTTTGAACTAAACTTACAAATAAGATTAAAGACACTGCTTCTGCTTTGTCCAGTAACAGAGCCCCAGGAAAGTACAAGCTGAATCATCAGCTATTGCATCCCACAAAGCACTTTCTCACACCCATTTTTCCTCTGCTTTCCCAATGCCCCCCCCCACGCCTCAACACACACACACCCACACACACCCACACCCACACATTTCATTAGATGTAAGTGTATCCCCACCCTAGATTTCTGAATGACCTGAACTGGAGAATCAGAAGATGAATAGCCTAAAATTGACCCCTTTGTCTTGCTAACAACCTTCCCACTCAACTCAGTTGCTCTTCGCCATATAAACCCATCTCTTTCCCAATTTCATGGGCTTGGAATAAACTCTTACCACCTACTTGTTTCTCCCTAGGATATAGGAATCCAGACCTGGCTAATAGATATTTGCATAAGGTATTGGATCTGCTAATCTTTGGCTCTTTCTTGCTGTGACTAAAGAGCTGTGACTGCAGCTTGGTTGGGTCTGAAAATTATAGAAGAGTCTGCAAGAGGCTCTAGGGAAAGCACTCCAGACACAAATGCTCAGAGGAAACAGACAGATGCCACCATTGACTGGACTAAATCAGGCATAAGAGAAAATGATCTTCAAAACATCTGATTCCCTCTGCTACATTTTGCTTTCCTACTTTCAGTAGAATTTAGGGTACCTGAACTCTTTTATAAGAAGAAGAATTACAGTATGCATAGCTGCAGAAATGGATAGTTGGTTCTAGTGTGTGCGACTGTAACTGTAAGGAAAATCACACCTATATTTTTCAGTTTTTGAAGAGAAGCCAGAAAAAGATTATTAGACATCTCTTGAGTTTAAGTGCCAGAAACCAATTTAGAATTTCTGAAGTGGTGTGCTGTGAACCGATTCCGCTTTCAAGCATTTGTTTTCTCTTTTCAGTTGGTGGTGGTCAAAGAGGCCCAGGGGGACAGAGCAAAGAGAAGCAGCTGAGAAGTGAGTTGACTGTGTCTGGGCAGAAAGCAGATTGGCACTTCCACCCAGTATCAGTTGTAGGATTGGCAGCTTCGGCTTTCTTTCTAGCAGAGCCAGTGAGGGAGAAACAATAGTGTTCAGAACCTAACTTTATCTTTGCCTCTCATGTCCCTCCAATGAATGCTGGGATTCATCTGCAATTGTTTGAATAAATGTAATCCCTGAAGGACTGCATTGAAGCTGTTGTAAACAGGCAAGGGAAAGCAGGCCTCAAACAACTGTCTTTAACTGTGATGAAAAGAATGAGCTAACCTTGATCCCAGATATGAAAGCAAGCGATAGATGAATCAGTTAGACTGAAAAGCAATTCATGACACATAGAATAAGAAGTACTAAGAGTCAACACAATTGTCCCTAGAAGTGAAAGTATTTTCATTTTCTCCAAAAAAATATAAATGTGGATGTTATGTATATACTGTGTATATATGTATATACACAATGATATGTATATCATTACTTGAATGTTGCATTGAAATATTCTTTCTCGTTTAGTAACTTTATCTTGGAGAAATGTGGCCAGTACCACCTTGACAAAGTGATTAGAAATAACACTTCTAGTAATGAGACATGGGGCTAGCCAAACCTCCTGATGCAAGGCACTGAAAATGGCATAACAGCAGCTTATTGCTAAAAATGCATAACTTCAGTTTAATCATGAGGAAATGTGAAGGAGGTTCTGAGTATTCATTAATTGTACTGTATCAATATTAATGTGTTGGTTTAGCCACTGGTTCTATGTATATGCATCAGATGGAAACCTCTGGGAAAGCTGAGTGAAGAGTATAGAAGAATTGTACATATGTTTTTGCACATTTTTGCAAATTTAAGGTTATTTCAAAATAAAAAGTTAGAAAAAGAAATTATCTTTTGTTTCATAACACTAATTAAATACCTTTAAAGGATTTAAATCTATTGCAGGCTATTTTCATATTATTTTATTCAAATTAATTCACCATTCAACATTGATACTTTCTTTTAGATGTTGAATGATGCTTAAATGCATGAACTACAGGAGGGAGAATATTCAAGATGGGAAAATAAGGATTATCAGTGTCCATACTTGCTTTCTGCCTGCTGAAGGGCATGGTGATTGTTAAGTTTCTAAACAGTTGTTCTTCCTTTACCATGGGACCTCAGCCCACATTTTTGTGAGGAAATTTCTCATTCCAGACTGAAAACAATGATGTGGTTCCAAGTTCTACTAAAGTTTATACCATTTCTAAACACCAGGTTAGCCACATGGCCTACATCCAGCCAATCACAATCCCAAAACGTCCTGACTACAGTGGTTAAACTAGGAGAAACATATTGCTCAAGCCTTGTACCCAGAATTCTCTGGGACTTTCAAATTCAGGATGAAAGGAGGTCCTCTTTCATTCCTGGAGTAAACTGCAAAGCAGTGAACTAAAAAGCAGTGATCCCATGACTACCAGTAGTCACTTACTTCCCCCCCGTAGAAGAGCTTGATAATAGAAGAAGTTGTAGAAGCTGAGAAGTGAGGAGAGAGAGAGAGAGAACACTCACTAATGTTATTTAGTCTCTGGATCCAAATGACTTGGCCGGTTTTGTATTTCTTTTTTATGTTTCAATTACATGAGCCAATGAATTTTCCTCCTCTTGCTTAGTCTTAATTAGAATATAATGTTAGTCTTAATTAAAATATAGTTCCTTGTCTTTTGAAACCAAAATAATTTTGATTCATCCAGAGTCACTTTTATTTTGATAGGTGAAAATGTTATATATCAGATAATATTGCTTATACCACTACTACTTGGAGTTGATTCAAGAGGAGACAATAACAGCGATTTTCAATTGAAAGCTATATTCATTCTCAGTGGGAGACACACCTGAGCCAGTGTCAAAGACATTAAGGAATATTAGAAAGCAGAACAGTGCTAAAAGACTAGAGATGGTCAAAATTCTCAGTTTTTAGAGTGAAAAGAAGGTAAGTTTTATGAATGAGATTAGATTAGACTATAATCCATTTTAGGAAGAAAAGTTATTAAAATTTGCCTTATATTATTCACAAAAGAAATATTAGTCACTGGCACCCAGCATAACATAGAACAAGTCTAACAAAGAACATAGACTAAGTTAATGCAATGCCAAGGAGAATCACTCCAATAGAGCCTATATATCTGGACTTCAGCATATCATAACACAGTCTTTTTGTTGTACTTTTGAACAGTCATTGGTAAAATAAATTGGTAACAGTCTAAACACTAATAATTACTAAATAAATTAGCAAGTAGTTTCTGGTATCTCTATCTTTTGTAAATCTTTTAATTAACACCCTAAATGAAGATGCCAGTGGAAAGCTGAATATATTTGTATATAGTATGATGGAGGAGAAAAAAAATCACTGAATGACAAAATGAAGATTCCAAACATCTCGAGAAGCCAAAGTTCAGCAAGGAGGAAAAAAATGTGTCTTACACTTAGCTCTCCACCTCTGTACACACAGGTAACAAAAATGAACACTGTACAAGTCAGGATGGAAATGTGACTTGATACTATCACAAATGACAACAAACAGATTTTCATAGATTAGTAGTTTAATATGAAAATAATAAGGCTAGTTCAATTTTAGACTACAGTGGCAGAAAAAAAGAGGTGAAATTCTTCTTTTAATCAGCACAGGTTTTGCAAACTATACTGTGTTTAATTCTGGGTGCTATATTTCTTGAAGTATATTAAAAAGATCATATCCAGACAAGAGTCACCAGAAAGCAAAATCATTAGAAAGACTGGAGATGCTTAACCTAGAATAAAGACAGAATATATAGAGTAGGCAAGACTGTTAGCAAAGTTTGAAGAACTGTCATGTAGAAAAAGATCGAGGTTTATCAGTGTGATGCTATAAGGCAAAATCGGCATGACTCACTGAAGGTAGATAATGAGGGAAGATACATCATAAGGAAAATTTTTGTAACCATATGAACCAATCTAAACCAAAGAATGTTGTTTGGGGAGATCATGAGTTCCTCACTGCTTGACAGTAATATTCCAGAAGAGTATCTTATATTTAAGGGAATGTTAACTAGATCAATGCTTCTCAAACTTTAATTGCATATGAATGACCAGAAATTAATTAAAATGCAGATTTTGATTCAGTAGTTCTGGGCTGGGGCTGAGAATGCATTTCTAACAAGCTCCCATGTTATTCCTACTATGTTGGTAAATAGCCAGGCTCTGAGAAGCAGGGAACTAGATATCTTTTTAAGGTGACTTTTCAATACTGAGAGTTTTTAATTCTCATAAGAAATACAGTTTAGGAACAGAGAAAGTAGTTATATACTAAGCTTTCCAAATAAAAATTACAATGTTTAAGAGCATTGCCTGGAATAGAAGCAGGGATACTCCACAATTCTCTGAGTAAACAGATATTTTAAAAGAACCCTTTCTAGAGAAAGAAAAACTGCTAATAAATACTTATATGTACCTACATTTAATTATCCATTTCATTAGAATGACCAATAATTTTCAACAGAATTAGTAGCAGTCATTTCTTCAATTTTAGTAATTCAATTCTCTATTAAATTCAAGCCTTTGTCTAGTTCATTCAACAAAAGTTTTCATAAATATCCAGCCCCTCAGAGCCTTTCGGTGTACAGACTTTGATTTGTTCTTCTCTTACTGCCATCTCTATAGAACATATAAATCCTAACTGTGGAGTTACAGATCTCAAGAGATTTGGTCTTCTAATCCTTTGGGAAGATCAATCATGTAACTTGATTCTGGACTCCTGAAAAGAAGCCCCAACCAGACTGGCAATAGCCAATCATGATTAGCAACACCTAGAAGTTATTGGCCTAGTTTCAAGGCAGTGAACTAAACCAAGTAGAGTGTCTACCACTTTGATATCACTTCAGCAATCTGCTTTCCATCATGGGAAAGGATCTGTGCATCTACTATAGGAGTTCATGTTCTAAGTGCTTCATTAACATAACATGCTCGCCAAAATTAGGCTATGGGAGGAAAGATAATGAGAAATCCAGGGATTCCTGGCTTTCAGTAGGCAATTCCACCATTAGTCTTCCCATAAATTAAATATTTTTTATCAATTTGTGGCAAGATATGAGTGTATATAATCTCTAAAGGCATGTGCATCCTCTAGTTTAGAATTTCAGTATCTTTTTGTAATAATTGATACTTAAAATTTAGGTAGATTCTACATCCTCTCATGAAATTTCAATGATAAACTTGATAAGGCAATGAAAGAGCTGCTATATCATTTAAAATAAAAATTTTCAAATTTTGAATGGTAATAGAAGTGATTTCACATTTTTTTATTCTTTACTTGTGTAAACTAAATTTTTAATCATAGCCATCAAGAATTTGAAAAGATCACCATTAAAATGTCTTGATTAAATATGGTATGTAGCCTTTTAAGATAAAACCTGGGATAGCTTTATGAATGGAAGTATATTTTAAAACTTATTTTAAAGTTATCTGTATTCAATTTTAATACAGTAGCCAAAATACTGTCTTTTCTTTTCAAAATTGTACCATGTGATGAAAATTGAATTATCCTTTTTACCAAGTTCTATACAAATGTCCCCAAATTACCTCCAGTTTGCTCCAGTGTGTCATTTGATTATTATTTTCTGTGCTGAGAAACATTGCTTCAGGTATAATTGTTTCTATAATATACTCCATTACCACATATATTCTAGTATAATTAACACTAATTAATTACCAACTTGACAGCATAGACTATTACCCATAGGAAACAGTCTATTTAACAACTAGAAAATTTTTAACTTACTTTCTTATCCCTCCTCTTATACCTCTTGAAAATCTTGGGCTATTATTCTGGAAAGCTAATAATGCTCTTTCCTGACTTGAATGGTTACTTAGTGTTCACTTCGTGATAAATCATTGAACTCATTGTTTGCGTAATTTAGTGAAAATGTTTTCTTTCACAGCAAAAGATTTTTAAAAACTGCTTTCTAACACTAAAGGATATGGTATCTATAAATCTCAGAACATATTCTTTCTGTTCATTTTAACCTTGCTCTTATTATTCTCCAAGAAAACTCACAAAATATTTAACTGCATCACAGGGCAGTTTGGAGTAGGCATGCAAGGTATGGTGCTCACTAGGTAATTCTTAATGAAAATACAGACCGCTTTAGTTTCTGAATCATCCTCTTTTCTATATAAATTAATCTGATGAATAAAATGTTATTAAAACCAACTTAAGGGTTCTAATTAATGATAGAAAATAAGAAGAAAATAAACAGAGCTTGGAAGTTCATACTATGATCCATGTGGCAGGATGGGTTAGCCCTTAATACAGAAAAGTTAAAAAAGCTTCTACATCTAATTTGCACCTTTTGCCTTGGTAAACATTCATTTCTTCTGTATCTCAGAAATTTTGGCAAATAAAGTACATAGGAAATACTAAGGTAATTTTAGAATGAATTATTGATATTTAACTACATACAAATACAAAAAATATATGTAGTTTAAGTGGAGATATTATCATCTTTCTGTGGGAATTTAGGTTGCCCTATTAAGTATATCAACCAAATGTTTATTCCTGACAAGTACAGCGCTCTATTTAAGACAAATACCTCATTAATAAGACACTGGCCTCATTGCCAACACTATACTAAATTGATTTACTTGAATAATAATTGAGCAATAATAAAAGGGGGAAACATTCCTGCTCTAACCATGATTATCATTATTAAACCTTTGCCATAAGTTGCCTTTTCCTTGCTGGTACATAGCATCCGTCTGCTGTGAGAATGAAACACCCCAGAGAGCTGGAGGCCACAACTCAGGCCTGATGCATGAAGAGAAAAGACTACTCTGCTGCCAGCAGTACTCACACAGGTGAATTTACAGAGCAGAGCAGACAGAGGAGTTTGATATGAGATATGAGTTCATTCTACATCTCATGAGTTACATTATTGTAATACACATAACTGTATCCCATGGCTAATTAACACTGGTATTTATTTTTATTTAAAAATTGTATGTTTAAAAATTACCAGTCTAGTCTATGATTTTTCAAACATAAAGACACTGCTCAGCTCCATTTTCCACTGTCTCAGTTCATTTGAAACCCTCCCTCCCTCCCTCTCCCTCCCCCCGCCCCCCCCTCGCTGCGCCACCCAGAGGATAGGAGCTTTAAAAGGGGCTGGGGGAACCTTACTCAAACGAGACTTTCACTCCTGCAATTTTACTTTTGAACTGAGTCCAGTCCGTTCCCATGAGCTCAACGCAAGCGGCGACGATCATAAATAGAACTACACACCTCCTCTGCGGTCAATTTTCTTTTTTAAAAAAAGATATTTTAAATCGGGAGAAGGCTGAAAACAGCTTGGTTCTGGCCAGTCGCGGAAGAGCGACAGGCAGCCCTTCGGGCTCGGGAGGGCAGATCAGGAAATGAGGATGCGTGCCGCTGTCCATTCCTCGGTGCTGAACACTACTCACTGGGGCGTATTCAGTCCCTTCGAATTTGAATAGGCTCTGCCACATTAGACTGATCTCATTTCCCTAGGGGGGTGGGGGTGGGGAGAAGGGTTATTTAGACCTTTGTTTATTCTCTTTCCACGGGAAATCATTCATGCACAAAGAAACACAGGGCAATTTATGGGAAACTAATGCCATAGCTTCAGCTCAACACCAAAGTGAAGAACTCAAATGAAGGAAAAATGGAAAGTTCAGACTTAATGAAACCCGCCCTTTTCCTCCCAATCAGCACATCAGCTCTTGGGATCCTAACCCCCCTTGTAAATTTTAAATAATGAAAACAGTGTGTTTTTAAAACGTAAAATTTTAAATAAGTACTGTGAAGTGGGTAGCAGCCAGCTCTGCGATATCTAGAATTGTAGTATTATTTTATGAGGCTAAGAAATGGAGGTGAAAAGAAAGTAAACTTGTTAGGGTGAGTTGAATGGTTAAAATACAAAGTTTTGGTATAGTATTGTCTTCCAGATATGCTCATTTTTCTGGACGATTTAGACCATAATCCGGGAGTAGAAGCTTCCCTTCTGTCTGCCTCTCAGCCTATCCTATTAGAAAGACCTTAGAATCCTGTTCTTCATAGCAAGTACTGCTATCAACAAGATCATTTAAGAATCCTAACCCTCTATACCCGCCATAACACACACACACACACACACACACACACACACACACACACACACACACACCCCGCAAGATAATAAAATATAAAGAACACGGACATAACGGAGGGAAAGAGTGGGCATGTACTGTATTCTCAGACTTCGGTTTTCAGTAGTTATATTCAAATGAGGCACTTCTCTTGGAGAAGTGAAGGTGTTTCTCAAGGCAGCAGAATTTACGGTCATACTGGGAACAGATTTAACCGATCCCAGCAAATGATTCCTTCCTTTTCTTAATCCCTCGCTGCTTATTTAACTGATCCCAGCAAACGATTCCTTCCTTTTCTTAATCCCTCGCTGCTTATTTTAGCCGCTTCTCCACCCCTCCGGGAATACCATTCAGGTCTTAGTCCAGGTAGATCTGACGTCAAGAGATGGCTTTCGTCGATTTGACGTGTAAACACTCATTTTCATTCCGACTGGGAAGGGCTGGGGCTCCACTCAGCCGTGAGACCGACGCGCTGCACTGAGCGCTCGCCACCGCCTAGCCTCCACTCGAGCGCCTCCTATCTCCTCGCAGAACTACCGGGAGCGAGAAGTGGTACAGAGCCCGAGGGTGGGAAGAGCGAGTCTTTTCTTTTTTTGTTTTCTCAAATCTTGCATCTTTCCCTTCTCTCCTTCCTACTTGGGTGCGACAGAGTGTGAGAGACATGGAGCGAGGAGCCTGGACGCTGCAGTGCACTGCTTTCGCTCTCTTTTGCGCTTGGTGTGCATTGAACAGTGTAAAAGCGAAGAGGCAGTTTGTGAATGAATGGGCGGCAGAGATCCCGGGGGGACCTGAGGCGGCCTCCGCCATAGCCCAGGAGCTGGGCTATGATCTTTTGGGTCAGGTAAGAGTTTGTACTTTCAAGAAACTTTCTGGGGCTGCTGGGGGACTGACGGGGATAGAGTGCAATATCCCAAGTGGGAGTCCCAGGCGGCACTTTGCAGAGCCCAGCTTGGCAAAACCCCGGACCTTCTCCAGATCTCTCCCCTGGAGCGTTTGGAGAGAGAAAGCTGGCATTATTTATTGTTTGGGCCGGGCGCAGCCAGGCAGAAGGAAACCGCTACAGCTGGGTAGAGCTTATTCTTGCTGTTCTCCGCACTGGCATTGAAATCCCTTCCCGCGCAGATTGGAAGAAATATCTCTCCATGCTTGTTCACGGAACTTGAGAGGCAAGTACCAGTCAAGCGCCCCTGGGAAAGGCGGTGCGCTCAGTCCCCTGGGACTTGGTCGGTCTGCGTCAGGAGCCGGCTATTAGCTTCTTTTCAATATGGCAGCGTCAGCGCCAAGTCCTAATGCAAGGGGCCAAGCAGGCTCGGAGAGTCCGCCGGCAGGCTTGTGGAGGCACGCCCGGGGCGTTGGGAGAGCTCTGGAGGTTGGGACGCGGGACTGGGGACACTGCCGGGTCGCGGGGAGCAGGCGGGAGAAGAGGTGGGTGAAGACCTGGGACCATTCTCCCTTCCTCTACCCGGAGCTCCGGGTTTTCACCTGGCACTTGTGCTTCCAACTTTGCTGGGTCAGTCCCCCTGAATGGCCAAGCTGCCGAATGGACTGTGGGGAAAAGGTTCTATTTCTTTCTTGTTCCTCAGTTAATTGCGTAATCGCTTACCCCCAGGTTTTCAGCTTGTGATGGAAACTGTTGTTTGTCCAAGTAAGGGCTGGGCTGGGTTAATAAATAGCTGGAAGGGGGCGGGGGAGGCATTGCGGCATTGAGAGAGGGGCTGCTTAGCTCTGCGGGGCTGCTTAGCTGTGCGGAGCTGGGGGCGGGGGAACCCCAGGGGGTGTGTGGTCTATTCTAAGCTTCCCTGTTCAAGCTCCTGTTCCTTGCTCTGGAAATTGGTTACAGCCTTGAGGTTGCGGAGGGAGTTGTAAAACATTTTGGCGCGGCTTTTTTTTTTTTTTTTTTTCCCCCTCCCTGGAGGCCGCTGAAGTCATGGATGAGTAATCGGCCGTGGGTGTTGGCGATATCCTCCTAGATATATGCCTTCCGTTGCCAGAGGCTCCTTTCTCCAGCTCTATGAGCTAAGATGCCTTAGAAATGCCCAGCAGGAAAGTCAATACACCAATTGACTTCTCCGTATCCCTAGAGCAGACATTGACTTTTCCCAGCCCTAGTTCTGTGCCTGATTTCTTGTTAGGAAGAACAGAAATAAAAGAAACTTTTAAGGAATTAAGAGCCTAGAGGAGGCTGGTTTATAAACAAATGATTGCAGTTGCATGTGACTGGTGTGGTACTAGGAGTTGTACTTGGAGTCTCAGTACTGTTGATGAAAGGAATGAAAATGGATGGAAATTGGGGTGAGTAAATGAACCCAGGCCGAAGAAGGAAACATTTGCACAGGGTTTAGGAGGGAGAGTCAAAGGCTGCCAAGGAAAATATGAAAGAATGGAGAAAGCACTCCAGGAAGAGGAAACAACTTGTGGGAAACTATATAGCAATACAAAGAAAGCAGCTTTTTAGCAAGTCTGGATACTACAAGAAACTGTTGGATCTAAAGAGAAAGAAGTGGATGGAATTGTACTGGTGGATACTGTGGGCATCATGGGAATCTTTTGTGTCTTAAGGGAGAAAAAAACTGATTATTTAATTCTGTATTCTTTGTGCAACTAAATATAACTGGAAAGAAAATGAGGGAATGGGCAAAAAAATAAATCCATCCTCTCTTTTCTTTTTAATCTATTAACCCTAGACATGCCTCTAAATGTCATCTAAACTGGAACCATGAATCCTGGGAATTGCCATTCAAAATCAGCAAATAAAAATATCCAAACTAAAAAAACAATAAAAGCAGATTAGTGGTAGAATCTTCCAGGAAGGGATAGTCTTGTCACAAGCTTCACAAAAAAATAGTGGGGGGAGGGGGAGGGGGAGGGGAAACACGTATATTTACATATGATTTGTATATGCTACATTTTCCCTGGTCACTTCCAGTTTAAAAAATGGTTTTACTATGAAACATATTTGAATAATAATTATTTGTAAAAGACTGATAGTGCTTTCTTAGTTTTGATTGTTTCTTCCTTTTTTTACATTTAGTATCATTATCCTGAGTCCTTAAAGCTTCAGGATAAAGCTATTATTAGGAAGGTGACCAGAAGCAAAACCTACTGACACAGAAACAGCAACATTGGTGATTTTTTTTCATAGCTATTAATCTCTCTCCCCAACTTCATTTACAGTTTATAGCAGGTTCATTTCCCAAGGTTCAGGCTCAGAGCAAGACCTAAGCATCTCTACTAAAACAAATATCTAAGTGAGGAGAACCACCAATTTCAAGAACAGGATTTTTCTGATACAATCCAGATACTTTGTCTCTTAATTAAAAGAAATACAAGTCATCTGAAGAATTTGGTAGCTTCACATTAAGTGCTATTTTGAATAAATGGATATTGGTTTAAAAGAATAATGAATATAGATTTAAATGGACCTAAGGTGTTGACAGTCACCCAGAAAATCTTACAATCTCAAAGATGAAAAACCTGTCCTAAAGGTCATATGCTTTTGCTTTTTAAAGACTTGAACTAGTAGAAAGTCAAATGGTCACTACTAGCTAATAACAATTATCATTATGGTGTCAATGACCGTATTTTATGAAAACAAAGAATTTTTTAGCTGAGTATGGCATTGACCATATATAGTACCTAAATTGTTTGCTTTTTCCCCACATTATTATTGTCTAATGGACAGGTGTTTGTTTTTTTATTGTTGTTGTTTTGTTTTTGAGGAATCTCTACCTACACAATATTTTCACACAGAAAAACAAATGTAGTGCCTCTGAAAGGGATTAAAATAGAAGCATCAATAGTCCTCAAGTATATTTCGAACCTCAATGATAATGAGGCTCATCTCATCCAACACACTGATGAGAGAGAGAGTTCCTATTCATATCTTCGTTATGAAGAAAAGTTAACTTCAAGGATAATGGATGAATACATTTAATAAAAGTTGCCTATCTCTATCTTAGCTGGGTTTCAAACAAACCCATATGAACTTATTTTGGAGGGTGGATTTTTCTTTCTTTCTTTCTTTTATAGATTGGATCACTTGAAAATCACTACTTATTCAAACATAAAAACCATCCCAGAAGGTCTCGAAGGAGTGCTCCTCATATTACGAAAAGACTATCTGATGATGATCGTGTAAGTATTGCTCAAGTGTCTTCAAACAGTAACCTGACTTAGTTGCTTATTATTGCCAATAAGAGAAATAGCACATTGCAAATGATTTTTATGATAATCACATTATTTAGCTGTAGTTTCTCTTGTTATTTCTATAGATTTATAATTATATATAATAACTGGATTGGACTGACTATATATATCAGATATATGTATATTAGGTATATCATATGTATACACACATAAATCCAGTCTAAGTGCATGAAAGTGAATATTGAAAAATCAAGTGGCATTTTTAATGAAAATGTTTGGTAATACAATTACTCAACAACCTTCTATTATATGCCTGTTATGTACCAAGCACTTTAATATCTGATGTAAGATCCCAAAGAAATGTATGAACCTTCCTTTTAATAACATTTCAGTTTAACTGAAAAATATTCTGCCATTGAGAATGACAAAGTCATAACTCCTTGTTTTCATAAGGCAAATGTTTCCATAAGTGTTGTAGTGTTTGATCCTGTACGCCTATTCAATGTTTAGACAAGAGCAGGACATGTCTAGAATGAATATAGGTAAAAAGTATGGGACAACTTTTATATCAAATGTACCTATTGATTTTTAAAGTCTGTTTTCAAGGTTAGCAAACATATCAGTAGAAGTGCTGACCATATTGGGAGTATTGCAATTTGTATAAATAATGTTGTCTTTCCTCAAAACTGTGTCTTACTGGTGGAAATTTATTCTGGTAGACCTGGTACCTCTATACGTTATTTCTGTGCCTAGGACACCCTAGAGGATTATGGAAGCTTGATGAGAGATAGAACACATCCTTCATCATCCCAGAGAAAGAAGTTTAAGTGACAGAAAGGTCATAAAACTATTGAAAGTACCTGGAATCCATACACCCTATGAAATAAATCACTGCTTTATCTGTTCTGCAACTGATGAGAGTCTAAAAATGATAATGAAAAATCCCTGAAAATTATGTGGGTAGGGAATGATTGGGTCTGGGTTACCAGGGTTCACATGTAAAAGAAACAGCCACACCGGGACTAAGTATGCTGTATCTGTATGTCTGCCATCACCCGCAGCTTAAATACATCTGTTAGTTCTCTCAAATTAACAGCTAAATGTGGGAGGTCAAGTCAAAGGCCCTAAATATTACCTTGAAAGTTTCTTGTCCAACGATTTCTTCCTTTACCATCTCAAAGCAGATGGCTCATGGTATTTGGGTTCTGAAAAGCAGGACAATTTCCAGTACTCTGGCTAGGCTTGGTCTTTGGCAAATCAAGAGAGATATTTCCTTGTCTGCCTAACGCACATGACATTAATGCACAAGGAAGTCAAACCAGCCTCCCTCTCATCTTCACAGAGGAAATTGGACAGAGTAGAAAATATGAAACTGTTATTACTACCCAAAGTATTCCACTAAAATGAACAGATGGTCCAGTTCTATTCTTTTTTTTCTTTTTTTTTTTTTAAGGAAAGGTGCAGGCAGGGAGAGGAGCAAGAAGCATTTAATTTATTTTAATGTATTTTTATTTAGTTGTTCACACTGATTGTTTTCTTCCAGACCTGGGACTCAAACCCAGGAGGTATGTGTCTTTCTCCTTTGGAGGTGATTGACTGAACTGCTGCTCCACCAGGGTGTGCCTCTCTTCTTTATGTATCACCTTAATCTTTGATTTGGGGAAGAAATTCCAAGGCATAATGAAAAAGAACTATGAATTTACTCTCCAACATAACTTTATTTTTTTTAAAGTCTGTATAATCCTATGAAAAATTATCCCCAGAATAATTTTATTTCAGGGAAATTATAGAATCTATAGAAGCTTGAAATGGAAGACTAGACTAGATGATCTTTAATGTTCTTTCTAAATTAAATGAATTATTTACAATTAAATAAATGATTCCTATCATGTACACAGTAGAAAGACACCACTAATTTGTTCTTTTCCATTTCGTCTTCTCTTCTAGAGAGTAGTATGGGATTTGGAGTTAATGACATTAATTATAACACTGTTTCTAACAATTGGATGTTTATTTGATCTGATGGCGGAGTGCCTCTTTTTATATTCCATTTTTTAAATTGCTTTTGATTTTCATTTTATTACTTTTTCTATGAAGATAATATTCTTTCAAATTAGTCCTCTGAAATGCAACACTAGGTTATCTTTACAAGTCTGTTCATGAAATCTCCAACTATAAGTGATCTTTTCCTCAAAGATTAGTACTTGTTCCCTAGCAGCCAGATTCCAAAAACCCACTCAGATGACAGTCAGTATATTATAAGCATTAGGGTATTTTAAGCTAAAACAATTAAGCTTGAAAACATAGGCACTTTAAAAATAAATCATAGTGACTAATTTCTAGGTCTCAAGTACTTCCCAATGTTTATAATAGGTTTGCAGTATGTTTTCTAATTGAAAATTTAGGAGTCTTAGTGGATGGTTTTATCCTTCAGTTGCAAATTATTTTTCAGTTTATATTTCTGGATCTGACTCATGAGAACTCTCACATTAACAATAGCTTCATACACACACTGGACTGTCATCATGCGTACATTAGAAAAGATATGTCTTGGGTAGGAAAGAATGATGTTGCCCAGCAAAATAAGAGCATGGTATTATCTCATAATGAATATAAACACAAGACCCTCATCCTCTCAGGACCTCCGTATAATAGGATTATGCCATAAATGTGGAGCAGGTAATTTTTGTATTGTCAGATTTCTTTGCATAATGCATGAGACTAAATTAATGGTAAGTGTGCGTGGTCAGTAGTACTCATTCATCACCCTGAGTCTGTTTCTCTTATTAAATACTCTTAAGCAGAACACTGAAACACAGAGGAGCCAGAATACAAATTTGCGAAGACACAGCATTTTTATCGTCTTGTGTAACATTTGCAATTTCTACCTTTTGTGTGTAAGAAAGACAAATTAAGCTATACGAGTACCATAACAGCAGTCTCTGGGATCTCTTATCTTGTTGACTCATTCTAGGAGAATGGACATGTTTTCAGGTATAAAGTCCTTGGATCTCAATATGAAAATGGGTTATTATGGTCCATTTGCTTATGAAAGCAGGTTGAACTTTTACTTCCACTCTAATCACAGGGCAAATAATTCGAGAGAATCATCACTTCACTGGCTGCTTGTCCTCTCCCTAAAGATACTCTTTATGTAAGAGGGGAAATGTTCATCTCCCCAGCGGGCAGTCCCTTCTCAGTGAGCTGCCAGTTTGACTGGCAATCATACCCTGTGGAGTTGCCTGAACTCAGAAGGTACTGGAGCTAGTTACACAGAGGTGACTACCTGGCTGTTAATTTTGCTGTGAAAATTCTTGTAGGTGATATGGGCTGAACAACAGTATGAAAAAGAAAGAAATAAACGTTCAGTTCTAAGAGACTCAGCTCTAAATCTCTTCAATGATCCAATGTGGAATCAGCAGTGGTACTTGGTAAGTAACTACGGAACAACATTTAGTTCCTGGATTATCTTGTGACATCTGCAAAAGAAATTTTTTTTTAAATAATGGAGAATTCCACAGAGGACTACATTATTTGGAGACTAGGACTTATGGGCCCTTCCATAAGCTGGATCTTCTATTTTGCTAAGTAAAGTTTCTGAAAAATAGATCATTAGCTTCTATGAGAGGAGGTATCATGTCCTTTTTCTCTTCTTAAGCTTATGTGCAGTAACTGCAGAAGAATCATGTTTTGCAAGTGAGGGATTCCAAATCAGTACTTATGGCAAAAATCACGTTTGGTCAGAGTTAGTCTTGAGAACCCTTTAAATCACTCAAAGAATAGAGTAAACATGACTGAGTACGAACAGCCCTAAGTGGTGATTCATACGTGATATAGGTGAGAGTTTTTGACTGGGCTAAAGGAGGAACACAAGGACAGTGTACTTGCAGACATGCAAGCCATTCTGCTTTTAAGACAGTCCTCTGGGTACATTGGCATTGAGGAGAAATTGTGAGAAATTACATTTGCCTGCAATGTTCTCCCTTCTACTTTAATTGAAGCCTCTAATAGTAGAAATATATGTTAATAGAGGTGCTTACTGTTGAAAATAGTATAAAAGATGATTTTTTTATGACAACCTTAGCTAGGGTTTAGACATTCTCATTACATAATGGATGGGAAAGGGGATTCATTCCTCTTGACACTCTTAACCAAGTAGTACTTACTCATTGCAATATAAGAGACTCATTAGCTGCATTTATTGAGTGCCAGATACTGTTTGACATGAATTAACTCATTTTGTTCTCACAACATTATATTGTAGCTATAGTAATTATGCCCATTGAACAAATAAACAGAGGCATTGGCAATTTGAATAGCTTACCAAAATCACATGGTTACTCGTGGTGGACCATAATGCCTGGCTCCTGAGGCCATACCCTCCACAACCACACTCTGTAACTGTTCTTTTCACTCACACAGAGACCTTCTCTGACTTTGGCCAACAATTTTTACAGTTCTAGGTTCTAGCCTCCAGTGATTTGTTTTCACCCTGGCATAGAAAGGTCTTCTTTCCTCTCACTTTTTTCTGAAGAGCAATCCATTCACTGGAACTTTTGATGGTTCTTTATACGTTTCTTACTGATCCCATCACCATATGCCTGGCACTCTTCTGCTATCTGTCTCAAATGCTCAGGAATGTGCTCATAACTGTGTTCTCTTGCTGTCTAGATTGTCCCCCCTGCAGAGTGCCACATGGCGTAACTGCCATGTAAGTTATCTGAAAAAGAAAACCCCACATCTCCTCTCATGACTGCTTGCTCCCTAAATCAGTCATACTTGGAATAGGCAATTAAATTGCAAGTTCGAGTGAGACTAAAGCCTCATGGGCATTCCAAGTTTTTCTCTTTCTTTTAGAAAGGTTATAATATGTCCATGAGGGACTGTGAATGAAACAATATAACGTAGGTTCAGTGTGGCAATGGAGGCTCAGGGTTTTGACAGAATTAGAAACATGGGATATCAAATTACAGCTTCAATAGATGAAAAACTTGTGCATGTCATTATAAACGAAAGAAACTTAGGAATAAACTTCTCCAAATCCCTTGAGTTCAAAGAGAAGGGGCACTGGGTGATTCATCCTTTCAGATGATTTTCCAATGGAACAACTGTGCAAAGAACATTACTCTGATTCACCTGGCCCTACCCTCAACTTTGTTTTTCATTTCATTCTATTGTCTTTTTCTAAAGAGTAGAGTGATTGCAGGAGAAACAAAGATAGGTCTCCAGATTGGAGCCTCAGTTCTCATTTTGCAGCTAGTAAATCATGATTTTGCCAGTGTTTCTTTGTTTTTCTTTACCAGCAAGATACCAGGATGACTGCAGTCCTGCCCAAGTTGGATCTCCATGTGATACCTGTTTGGCAGAAAGGCATCACAGGCAAAGGAGTTGTTATTACAGTCCTAGATGATGGCTTGGAGTGGAATCACACCGACATCTATGCTAATTATGTGAGTCTGGATGCTTCCATGACTGCAACTGAGGGCACTGTCTGTACAGACAGACGGTTAGGGCTTTCCTTCCTTTGCATGGAAGGCTGCTCTGATGATTATGGGTCAAGGTTTTGCCTCACCCTCCCATCAATCGATATGAACTTTCTTGTACCACTGGGCACTGAAAGAACTTAGTGGAGCCAAGGACTGTACAACATCTTGTGTGTTGGGGCTAAGAGAAGGCACCTATCCCAAATAAATTATTTTAAAAAGTCATTCATATGCTATGCCATTCAATGTTGGAAGAATTACAACAATTAAATGAGGCCTGATGCCTAAGATAATTTTCATACTTCTACTCACATTCCTTATGGATCAGTGTCTCTACATTGTGAAGTTAGGTGTATGTCATTCTTTCCATGTAAGTTGAAGGCACACACTACACAGGGCAAAAATTGTAAGCAGGGAAAGGGAACTTTTTCTAAGAATGGAAAAATGAGTAAATGGAAGCTATTGATTTAATTGTTCATGAAGATCTTCATAATATCTAAGGTCCTTAAATAAGTATTTCATCTTTAAGATTGTCCCTTGTTTTACTCTCATCTTTTCTGTTCATCCAAACGTTTCCCAGATAAAGATAAAAGGTAAGAAAAAATATAATAGAAAGAAGGAATTGTTTAAAGACATGGAAAATATGGAAAAGTAACAGTATGTGGGAGATAAGTTTAAGTAGAGGGATATGCTTGGAGAATGGAGTAAGACTTAGAAGCTTGTCTTGAACTTCAGGCACCAGCTCTTTAATTAGATTTTTATTTAGTGTGTATCTATGGAGGCTGAAGGTGACCACTGTGCATCTGAGCTGTACCTCACAGTCACTTCTTTATCCTGTACTCAGAAGAGGTGTGAGTGTGTCAAAGTGCCGCCAACAGTGATACAGTTTTAAGTCATTCTCCTTCTCTGGGCTTCAACATTCTCGTTTGAAAAATGTGATAGCTGAACTAAGAGAACTCTAATTCCTTGGCCTTGAATTTCCTATAGTTTCTCTGATCTATAGGTTTGGTAACAATCATTGAGAAATAGGTACTGGCTTCCTTCGCCTCATATATCATCTCTGTCTGTTTATGGGTATAATAAATGAGCAGCACCTGTGTCAGAAACCCTAAACTCTAGACTTTTGAGTTACCAGTCTGAATGAGAATGGGGCACCAGTAGAAGAACTGAAAAGTGTTACTTTCTTTTTAATGGTGCTGTGTTATTTTTTCGTTGTTTCTTTAGGATCCCGAGGCTAGCTACGATTTTAACGATAATGACCATGATCCATTTCCCCGGTATGATCCTACAAATGAGAACAAGTGAGTAAATGTAGATTGGGGGGGGGAATAGTTCTTTAAAATGCTTTTATATCATTTGAGAAAATCATACCATAAACATGATCCACATCTCAGCTGTCAGAAAATGTTCATGTACCCTTTCCATACTATATACAATATTTGTTGCTTTAAAAACAGAAACCAAAGCTTCTATTTTTATACTCCTGGTGGTTTTATAGAATCACTCTTTAATTAAACATTGTTCTTATATTATGAAATTCTCTCAAGGGTTACTAAATAGTTACAGCTCTAGAAACACTATTTTGGACATTAAGAGTAAAACATCTTGAACCCAACTCCCTTCCCCAATTCCTCTAAGAATCTTTGATGACTAGCAACATGGTTGATGGTAGTGTTGAAAAGAAATATAGTTGACCAAGATAATGAATCCCTGAAACTTCCTATGGTGATAACAATTGCACTCACCAGCTCCCCCAGAGGATCATGGTTAGACATGAGATGAGAGAAGTGTAACCTGAGGCCTGGTCCTCAAATCCAGCAGTCTGTGGGGCACTGGAATTGCCAGTAGCCTGCTCCAGAGTTCCTGCTGGGTATTCTGAACTAAAGAAAGACACAGAGGATATCATTTGAATTTTAAATAAACTATCTCTCTGTAGCAGTTCCAGGATGTTGAGGGAGGCCAGAAATCAAACCTGTCAAAAGAGGCCAAAGCGAGGCACATGGCCTCAGGTGTGCTTGCCGTGTGAGACTACATCTTTGCTCATAATCATGTCTCACAGATTTCAAGGAGACACTCAGATTTTCCTCTGCATTTGTTCCACCCAGAAGAGACTTTCATCAAAGTAAATCAAAACCAAGGCAAAATTAAAGCATTTGGGAATGGAAAGTGAAAGTGGGGATGGGAAAAATAAAGCACAGAGAAGCACTTAACAGATGGCACAAAAAGTGCTTCTCTTTCCTCTCAGCTCTGCTTTAAGCTCACTCACTCTCCTGTGCTCCCTCCCTCTCTCCCTCCCTCCTTCCCTCTCACTCTTTCATTCTTTCTTATAACTCCCATGTGACTGGTGTAGTCAATATTGAGCTTAAGTTGTTGCTTTGGATTGTTTCTCCTCCAGAAGGCAAATAAATCCCAGGAAGGGAGGCTGGGATTCACTGTCTTGTCCTCAACTTATGGATGTATTTTTCTTCTTTGGGGAGAAAGGGCACTTGGGAAAGGGTTTTTTTTTAGAACCATTGACTTCTTCTAAGGTTTCTTTCTTAAGAGGCGAACTGCAAACATTCCCTAGAGGTTAGAACATTCTGGTAACAATGCAACCTGAACCACTGGAGGCAAGGGATGGAGAGTAGCTGGAGGGGAGTAGGAATATCTCAGGAACTTACAGCCAGGCCCCTGGCAAATTTTCAGCCATATTTCTGAGTCAGGTCAGTGAAGGACCAGGAGAGACTTCTACTTTTTGGGGAGTGTGTCCTTGCTATGTTAGCCTGGCCTAAAATTATGGTTTACCAATTACCAGCATAGAGGGTAACCTTGAGGAAATTACTTACCTCTTTCTACCTCTGTTTTTAATTTTGTCTCCTAAAATGATGACAAGTCATCTGCTCCCTAATTCTCCTGAAAGGAACTTCTTAAATAAATGAACAACGAGTGCTTAGGAGAAAGGGTCACTCTTCTTAGAATGAAGTAAAAATTATAACTTTCATCTACTCCCTTGATCAAGACTAAGTGAAATCTGCTCCCAGCCACGTGGGTGCAGCTGAGAAGACTGTGAACTGAAGGTATCAGCCTCCTTCCCCAGCAGTGAACCTTGGGCCTGGCCCAAGGCACAATGTGGGTGATGACTTGTATAGTGACTACCTGATAGGGGAGTGCCTGGTAAAATATTCTCTAGAGTTTTTCTCCTCATGAAAAGAGGAACTCAGGTTTTCCTCTTTCCTCCCCACAAAAAAGGAGAATCTCACTTCACAGTATTTATAATAGTCACAGTTCCTCCAACTTATGAAATTCCAAAAACCTCAAGGAAGAAGGCTATAAATGGTACTTATTTTGTGCTTGAAAGCTATGAGCTTACAGAACAGTCTGCCACAGACCTTCCATATAGCATAGAGCTAGGTGACTTAGCCAAACAGTTAAGAGCACAGATTTTGCAGTTTGATTTAGATGAAATTTTAGACCTATCGGTTAATAGATGGGTGACCTCGAACAAATTATTTCTTTGTACCTCAGTTTTCTCATCTGTCGAAAAAAAGGGATAATATTATTTTCTTAATTGGGTTGTCATGAAGATTAGATGAGTGTGCTTCTCATTTAAGAACTAAGGTAGACTTCCTTTCAGTAAGAAATCAGCATGACAAGGATAATACCATCAGTTGTTGGTGGTGATAGGAACAGCAGCAGAGACAAGTCAATTTTCTGAACCAATTCAAAATCTAGTATTTGAAAATTACACAATAAGCTATATATTTCAGGGTCCTCTTGACTATCAACCAAGATGGGTGCATGCCTACCATTCATCAAAAAGTATAATAAGAAATGGAGTTACCCTTCTGACACGTTGTCAGAAATAAATCCCTTATGCTTAGAAAATGAATGATCTCATTTTGTCTTGGCCTTTATAGCAGTTAGAGAACTATTATCTATCTCTTCAAACTATCTGTGTTGCTGCTGTTCTTTATTACTATGTAAATGAGATTAATAGAAGCTGCATTTGAATTCTCTGCAAATCAAAAGAGGTATCACTAAATAGAATCTTAAAAGTACAAGCAATACTAGTAAGCTGACATGAATCTGTATGCAACTATTTCAACACCAATTCTATATATTTTTCCTAGTTAAATAACATGTGTAACAAAGATATTTTAACCAGTATAATAGTAGTCTTTAAACTATGTTGCAGAATACTTTCTTAAAAATCAAGTTTTTTAAATGCCATTGTTGTAAGATAATAGAGGGTTCTCTTATCTCAGTGTCTGATTTAAGGAAAAGAAAAAAGTGGCAAGTCTATAAGGAATGACATAGAACCACCTTGATGAACCCTTTCTTCCCTGTTTCTTAAGATCTGGGGTTGGAAAGTTAAGGACAAGAGAAGAAGAAAAACATCAACCCAATCAGGACCATGATCCTACTGTACCTTTTAAGAAATACTCTTTAGTACATAAAGAGAGAGAAATAAAAGACTGTGTCACATGGTGTCTCTTTGGGGATAGAGGTAAAATGCTGGCAATGTTTGCCAAACAGTGGATTCTGTTGGCTCAGGAACAATACTTCGCACTGGATTCTTTGGTTCTCCTGAGCCCTGCCTCCCATTCTGTGTAAATGGAAAAGCAGGCAGTGGTGACTTCTGGGAGCACATTTCCAGGGCATGACAACTAAATTTGTCCTACAGAGGCAAAGTGGGTTAACTCATCAAAGCATTAAATGCTTTCTATGTGTACAATGGGCACACATTTCTCAGAGAATGGGTGTGTTGGCCAGGAGAGTGTCAATTCCAAGTGAGAGAAACTTAACTCAAAGATTAAGCAAAATAAAGATTAACAAGATTTTCTGCACATCCAGGTGGAGTAGCAGTTAGGTTACTCACCTTTGAAGGAGCACGAGGCCACATATCCCTGGGTTCAAGTCCCAAGCTCATTCCTGCCTGTACCTTTCCTTAAAACATAAAAAATTTAAAAAGCACTCATTTTCAACAAGGGATGCGCTAGCTTCAGGCAGTGAAAGATGCCGAAACTCATATAATATGCCATCAGGACACCAACCATTCTGTCTCATCTCCTATGCTGCTCATGTCCTCTTAACTTCACTCTCAATAGAAACTTTCGTGGCAGCAAGATTCACATGCCTCAGAGGGCACTTAAAGATCAAGAGTCTAGAAAACATATATAACTCTCTTCCCCCAAATCTGCCCCAATCCCTGAAAGCTGTCTGGGAGGAGGAGCCACATGACAGAATCACAGGGAGTGAGGGGAGGCTGTTACCCAAAAGAGGGGAATTCTACAGACAAAAAGAAACAGGTGTTTGTGGCATTAGGGAAGACCTTAAATTAAAGATCATTATGTTGTTCTGACTTAGGATTCCTATTCACATGAAGAAGCAGGAAAATCATTTAGTGGAAGGAGACCAGGCAATCATCTTTGGTACTTCAGAAAAATACAAAAGATAAATGAATTTTTTTTTGGCTGACCCATTTAATTTCAGATTTTTATATAGCATGCCAGGCTAAATTAATAGATGTCTGGTGTGGTCATGTAAAAAAGTAGCTGGCTGACAGAGTTGCTCAGAATTAACCCTTCCTTCCTTTTTCCTGTCTGTCAGCATCTTTGGCCAACAGATCCTCCAAGGCACCATCAGCCTTCACATTGTTCCCCAGAGCTTACACAATGGAATAAACAGTTCTCTTTAAAATTCTCTTTATTTGTTGACTTTCCTGAGGTTAGTGTGGAAGTAGAAAAATATAATTATCATCTAAAAGTTCAGATTTTCTGTTTTTATGGAGAACAACTTAGACCTATTTTAGAGACAAGATTCCCCACGCTCAAATAATCTGAAATCGTAAATTGTCTGCTTTGCCTGAGTGTAAAACCAGTCTTGTAACCTGGTTTCCCAAATAGTCTGTGATATCTTGTTAAAATCTCAAGCTCCTCCAGATACCAGGAAAACCTCAGATGTTTCTGTTTGGTGTATAATTAGAGAAGGGGAGGAGGGCTTGAGAGCGACATAGTGACATAGGTCTTTCATATTCTACTAGGGCTGAATCACGGAAAACTAATCCAAGGGAGCCTAAATGTTCAAAAGGTATTGTCAGGAGCCATTTTTCAGAAATGATTTCTGAAAGTATCAGAGTTGCTCATCAGCGTATTAATAACTAACACTGGGTTCTTGCAATCTACCAGTCACTGTTCCAAGTGCTCCACACACAGGGCTCCACTCATGTGATGACACAACCTTTTGAAGAAAAGTTTCTGACTCAAGGTCACACCACTAGTTGTTAACAGAGCTAGAACTTTAACTCACAAAATTAGAACCTGGGACTTTCATCTGGTACTTAACAAATTCATCAAACTCTGATGAAGAGAAAGCCAGCAACAAAACTGCCAAGAAGTTGATCCATCTATGCACCGTGGATTCATATGCCAAACCAGTGTGTATCTTCATGTTTGCTTTATCATTCCTATTTTTCCATCCTCAGACATGGGACTAGATGTGCAGGAGAAATCGCCATGCAAGCAAACAATCGCAAGTGTGGGGTCGGAGTAGCATACGGTTCCAAAGTCGGAGGTAAAGCAGAGAACTGCTCCTGTGGTTTTGCACTTGAATTTGAGCCGTGTGTCATCCAGCATTAATGGGGAAAAGATGACTTTTCAATAACCAGAGGGAAAAATGAACTCCATAAAAATTTGCTGTAGAATTTGCCAACAAATCAATGGATCTGAATTCCTGGAAAATGAGAGCTGAATATAGCGCATACATCTTTGTAGGAGAAAAATAGAAATGTTGAATTGCTTTTGAGCCAAAACTAATTTTCGCTGTGTTCTGCTTTAGAGGGGTTTGTTATTGAGTATCTGCTAAGGGAACAGAAGGAGGAGGTAAATTTAGGCAAAGATTCTCCCTGTCTCTCAATTTTGGAGTCCTTTATTTCATAACACTGTTCTAAAAATAAGTAGAATACATATTTTTTATATTAAGAAGTCAAAGGATATCTTTGAGTGCAAAAATTTAGACTCTCTAGTTGTTTCAGTTAGTGTCTTTTTGGGTAAACATATAATAAATTTCACCAAGGTAATTTAATAAAATAAATTATTTGCACGAGTTAAAGGAAATCAACAAAGGCTAATAAATGTTGGCAGATTCTAACATCTTTAGACCTCAAGGGGCAAGAGGAAGGATTGCTCAGTGGAAACTGGAGAAAGCTGTGACCCTAGGAGAGAGCCAATGGATAGGAACTATGGCCTTGATCTGTGGCCTTGAGTGTAACAACAGCTATTTTTAAGCCAAGGGGATGCAGGGGAATGAGCACCTCCCTCTCTCATCCCCAACTTCCTGCTACTGTCTTCAGTTGGCTGAATCCAATGGCAAGTCCAGAGAACCCATTGCTGCAATCCATGCTTCTGTGGAACCAGGGTGCAGAGTGGATCTGCAGCAGCTCGAAGAAAATTGAACAATTATCTCTCCTTTTCGCACTCCCCCTGCTTCAGACTTTCATGGTTATGCTATAAACTGAGTTTAGATTGCTTTCCAAAACTAGAACTATAAAGAACATCAGTTGTAGAACATGTCAACAACATGTGAAACTCTACATGAGTATACCTTGAATGTGGTTCTATATTCTTTGGTAGAAATCAACTAAATATACATCCTAGCATATATATATATATATATATATATATATATATATGTCTCATTAATTCAATGCACTTAGATGTCAGGTGTCATTCCTGATTCCTTTGATACCAGGATCTTCAAAGTACCATGCTAGTTGAAAGAAAGTGAAGGCAGAAACACAAATAATTTCATCACCTAGGAAAAGAATTCACGTTTTAAACCATGATGAACCAGATAGTTAACGTTTGTGATAAATCATCTGATTCCTTCATTTTATAGAGGAGGAATGAGAAGCAAAGTTGGCAAGGTAACAGTTAGTTTGTAGCAATGTAGAGCTAAAACACAAGACTTCTCATTACAAGTCTACTGATTTTATTTTCATTACCCTTTGACCCTAGACCTAGCCCTAGGCCTACCCTAGACCTAGCCTCAAATGTATGTTAAAATAATAATTTTCATTTATAAAAAATTTATTGTATGTCTGCCACTTATCTTATGACACATTATAGGTGGTATTTTATGGAAGTTAACAGAATAAATTTGGGTGTCATATTTCTAAGCTTCAAGTGCTGGCTCCCCAGTACCGAGATACATCACTGTTACTCTCTGACCTCAGTCTTGCTAGCCGTTAATTGGGGATAATTACAGCAACCACTTCAAATGGTTGTCATGAGGATAGATGAGTTTGTATGATTAAGGCCTATAGCATGGTCCCTGCACTAAAATATCCTCAATGCATGTGAACTGCTATTATTCCCATTTTAGACTTGACAAAACTGAAGCACAGGAAGGTTAAGTGAATTGCCCAAAATCACGCAGTAGCTATTTATTTTACACTGATCATACCAATTTCACCAATGATACCAATTACATTTTTTTTTGACTGTTACTCAATAGTAAATAATCATGTGAAAATCTAAGGCTGTGCACTCCATGGCATTATCAGCCTGAAGCCAGGAATAACCAGGTGCCTGCCTGTATTTGTAAATTGCTTTTGCCTTCGTGGCTCTTGAATTCATAAGTCTGATGATGGGTGACAGCCTGTTGGAAAACACAAAGAGCTACCACATCTACTTTTATCCTGATGAAAATTTATTCCCCCTCAGGAGCAAAATCCATAGCAATGATTTCATCCCTGAGATAATTTAGAAGAAAGGGAAGCATGTTCCTTGAAAATGTTTCTTAGCAAACACATGAAAGAATGGCCTCCAGGTTATTTTTAATCAGTGCTTAGAAACAAGAGTTCTTTCCCTATTTGTTAGTTTCCTGTTGTGCGTAGCTCTTTTCAAGCTGCAGTTCCTCTTACAATGCCCTCTCTATGGCACAGGCTGGGTCACAGCTATTAGGGAGATAGTCAGGAGCAAGCATTTCAAGGGAGTCGGAAAGCTATCCTGTTATTTCCAGATTACTGGTGTGGTAGAGGGAAGGGAGACATTTTATAATCAACAAGATCACAGCCATGGCCACTGCATAACACATAGAGTTATCCCTAGAGGGCAAGTAAGAAAGTTATGGAGGCAGTGACTGTTAGGCCACAGGCATTTGCGACATTCAGTGGTTACTTTGTTTTCTACTCTTTTTGAAAATCCTTTAAAAAAAAAATGAAGATTAAGAGCATTGTGCCATTCTACACATACACACTGACATCAGCTTACGTATTTGTTTTGCTGCTCAGGCATAAGAATGCTGGATGGCATTGTGACCGATGCTATTGAGGCCAGTTCGATTGGGTTCAATCCTGGACATGTCGATATTTACAGCGCGAGCTGGGGTCCTAATGATGATGGTAAAACTGTGGAGGGACCTGGCAGACTAGCCCAGAAAGCTTTTGAATATGGTGTCAAACAGGTGAGCTGCTTAACATATACCCACCTGAGGTAAAATGTGACCATTTGGATATAAAAAGAAGGGAAGAGCACTCAGTTTATAGTGAAAAACATAGTTGTGAATTTCTTGTCATCACTTACAATTCGAAATGCATTGAGAGTCAAATCTTCAAAAGACTGGGAGTTAAGAGAGTTTTCCCTTTTGGGGTCTGATATTCAACCCTACTACTAGACTATTATTGAAAATACTCTTTATGTCTTTTCTCATTTTCCTGCTACTTTCTGATTTTCGCATGAGGTAAACGACTACCTGGCCTGCTTTACATGTACCTGGGGTCTACCTGTGTATTGTCCTGTCATTTGCGTATACCGCATTCTTGCGAAGACTCTGAGGCCTCGTTCTGCACAAAATGAAATAGAAGTAGAAACTTTCTAGAGCACACATTGATAAATCATAGAAAGGACAGCCTTGACGAGTTCCATTCAGTTGAAGAGTCCTTTTTAATGCAGCTGCAAAGAAGATCTGAATAATGCCTGATTTTGTCATTCTATCAGTCAGCCAGAAGATTTAAGTAGAAAGAAAGAGAGGAAGTTCAAAAATTCAAGCATAGCAGTGTAAGCCAAGGAAAGAGTGAAAAAAATATGCACAGGGCTAAAGGCCAGAATATGAATCTGCATAATAATGAGAAGAAGGAAAAGCGCTGGCACAGCCCTACTCCTGAGGGGTCCAAGGGAGGGACTTTTTGAGCCGGAGCCCAGTGGCATATACAACAGTCTCATGAGATTTCCAACATTCATGACGAAGGACCTGGACTTGAAAAAAGACCTCACATAACTATCTCTGAGAATGCTGGTTATACACGTATTTGTGGGGATTTTATTGGGGTGGGACAGTGACCCTGATGGATGATAATAGATAATGATATGCTCTGGCTTTTCCTTCAGGGACGACAAGGAAAGGGCTCCATCTTCGTCTGGGCTTCTGGGAATGGCGGCCGTCAGGGAGACAACTGTGACTGTGATGGGTATACGGACAGCATCTATACCATCTCCATCAGCAGTGCCTCGCAGCAAGGCCTGTCCCCCTGGTATGCTGAGAAGTGCTCCTCCACACTGGCCACCTCTTACAGCAGCGGAGATTACACCGACCAGCGAATCGTACGTTGATTTTGTCTAACTCTCTCTGTTCAGGGAGGGGAGCACTGTCCTTTGGTCAGTATCTTTGGCAAAATCAATTTGCTTAAGGTTGATGTGTCAGCTGGGGAAACTCATGCTTTACTCACTTGAAAGACTGACATATCTCGGCAAATTTTCTCTCTCGAGGATGATGACATTTAGGTCAAGATGCTGTCTCGCTGTCATTTTTAAACTCAGCCCTGAGAAGCCACCAAGCCTGTCATTACAGACAGCCAAGACTGTTCTGCTCTGTGATGCCTCCCTGAAAACATCCTTAAAGGAGATTTCAAGGTTTGAAGGGACTTTATCACCCTTGTACTTGTTGATCCTTTAATAGCAGAGATCTGGTCTGAATTGCTCTTTAGCAGATGATAAAAATACAGAGCACAGACCAGCTATGTTCCCTAAGAACAGACAACCTGCAGGAAAATAACAGTCTAAATTTCCCCTGAGGTGAACTTTCTCAGCATCGAATAAGCAGCTCAGGAAGGTTATATGCTCAGAGAGCATCTCCAGCCCACGCTTGGCAGTGACTTCGTTTCCATGAGTCAGACTGCCAAGGGCAATTATTGGATTTCCCTTCAAGGGCACGCTAATGAAGGGCCATTCGGGGGCTTTGAGAACAGAGAGAGGCATTTTTGATTTAACACTTTTTTAAACCCCCATCTTAACTCCTGACACAGAACAAACCACTAGCTGAAGTATGTAGATTTTTTTACACCTTCTTCCCACACATTGAAATCTCAGTGAAATAACAGGTCATGATCCAATTAAATTGTGGGTGAATCCCACAATGATTAGACCTTGGAATGTGTGTCAAATCCATATTAATGGCATCTCAACACAATTGTCAGAACTACTCTCTTTCCTCATACAGGGTCAATATTCTGGAATTCTGCCTGTCTCTGCAGCCTTCTCTCGTTTAGAGAGTAACACTGTGGTCCCAAATTAAAAGCACAAATTTCCCTCTCATGTTTATATCTTCATTATGCACAAAATAGTGATATTCTACCCAGGAGTTCTTCACGGAAGGCATATTTTATAGCCTTTGAAAAAGGCATGTCAGACATGTTCTCAACTTGTGTGCAGAGCCCTTAGCTGTTGATTGCCCTCTGAAAGCCCATAGTTGCTTTTCAGAAAATGGCCTCTTTCACATTTCAAAGTCACCATTTTGTAGACTGCCCCTCATCTGGGCTACTCTGCACTGGAGTAGGAGGAAGAGTTTCCATCTTTGTAAAGATCCCTCCTTAGGTAAATCAGAGACAGCTGGTAGATTCTATTTGAGACAGTTGCAGTAACATAGCCTTGTCTTACACAGACTTCTTCCTCAGCACAGTCATCTCTGGGGGTTTGCTTGCGTCAACAGGTAAAAAGGGCAACCTTGCTTTCGCAGCCTGCTGAGGAGCAGAGCCACTAGAACTTGAGAAATTCAGCGACTCCAAGTGGGAAGCCAAAGGAAGTGATAATAGAACAAATTATTTTTTTACACCTTCTTCCCACACATTGACATCTCCAGCTAACACCATGGAGCTGGAGCCTGGGTGGGTGTCTTGTTCATAATCCTTTGGCCCAACTGCTCGTTCCACCAATGGCGCTGTGGGCCTTAAGGCAGATTGATTGGAAGCCTTTTAAGTTTCTTTCCTTCATCTTGGCAACCTTTTCACTCTGCTAAAATTAGCCTGGGTAATTCATTGTGTGCAATGAATGATACTACGCAAAAATACTTTCATAGACAGAAGCTCACTTCAGCCTCAGAATGAGTCAAGAGATGTCAACCTCATTTTACAGATGGGAGAACCAAGTCACTTGCCCATGAGACACGTCTACTGAGTAGCAGTTTTTTATTTTATTTTTTTTTTCCAGCATTGGCAAAGGCAGGAATGAAGGTGAGTAGGCAGGCAGGCAGACAGGAAGGGAGAGGAGGAAGAAGTACTTTATTTTGTTGTTCATCTTGGTTGTTCCCCCAGCCCCAGGCCTCGAACCTGGGTCCTTGGGATGTATGTGGACTGTATCCAGTGGTGTTACCCACTTACTATTTTCCTCAAAGTGCAAAGTGGACACTAATTTACCGGCATCGAATCAACAGGGAGTGCAAACTACACACTCAGCACATTTTGTGCAAGTAGTTCAAGTGGGCAAGACTAGGATGGATTCACATCTCTCTACTGGAGGCAGTCGAATGTCAATCTGAAGGCAAAAGGGAATTTTGCCTGAGGCAGAATTTCTAAATATGCCAGACCAAACACAATGGACCTGATGATTAATGGGCAAGCATGATTCACAGTGATTTTGAAACACTCCCTTTTTTATAGACAGCATGTCGCCTGGGAATCTCAGAAAAGAAAACATTCATAGTGGGAGTGTTTCATGCCCAGAAAAGGCATCCTGATACCAGAATTATCGACAAGTTGCACATAGAGAAGAGTGAACTACAATCAGCAGACGGCAGACATCTGCCTGCAGGGTGGTGGGAGAAGTAGGGAATCGAGTCAGCTGAGTTTCCTGGTCAAAGCAGCTGCACCCCCAGTATAGTGAAACCCTGGGGGCAGGGTCACACTCCTCACATGTTCTTCCAAATTTCTTTCCTCTCTGATGCCATCCAGACGAGTGCAGACCTGCACGACGACTGCACAGAGACCCACACCGGCACCTCGGCGTCAGCACCCCTGGCTGCTGGTATCTTCGCTCTGGCCCTGGAAGCAAAGTAAGACCCAGACAGTTTCTAACCACCTTGACTAAAGTTGATTCTCCTTTACTCAATATATATTGTCTTCTGAATGCATGATTACAGACAATATTACAACAAATAATAAAAATATGCTCTCTTCTTGTTAACCCCTCAATGTAGTTTTAATGCACACAAATCTTACAAAATTGGAATCTTAATATACATTTCTGGGTATTTTTTAAATTTACTCTACAATAAATTAGGAGCACTTTCTCATTTCTAAATCAATGTTCTTGATCTTTAAAACCTCATGTTCTCCTCCCAGTCATCCTCCCATTCAACTGTGAGGCCTTCTCACTGTTTATTCCCACCAGGAAAGACTTTGTCTGGGTCAGTTCCTGTGAGTAGTGTAAGGAACACCAGGCTTACAAAACATCCTTTTCTTCCAGATTATACAAGCCTAGTCCTAGCTGATATGACATATCAGGAGACATGAGAAGCAAAAGTAGTATTTTTATCCTTTCATGGTATTCCATTATATAAATGCAGATTGTATTAAAGTCACCTAATCATGCTTTGACAGATACCTTATCCATAAATAATGGTTTCATCGCTGATAATTCCTCAGGATAAAGATTCAGAGTTGAAATTTCTGGGTCAAGGAGCATGCATGTTTTAATGATTTTGATATATTTTGACAAGTATCTTATCTAGAAAGCCTGGAGCTGTCTATACTCCCACCAGTAATGAGTGGGTGAAAGTTCCAGTTTCCTAAATGCTTACTAAACCTACGTTAAAAAAAATTTTATTGAAGTAACATTACACTCTGCATCTTCATATGAAGTTTATATTAAGTTTACCATTAATAGTTCAATTCTATTCTTCATCTTACACTAGGCCTCTTTCACATGATTTGCCTACTCCCTCCCCCACCTTTCCTTCTGGTAAAAGCTACTTTTATTATCTTTTTAAGTGTTTTCTATTTTAATAGGTAAAAATGACCTCTTTTACGTGATTTGCTTACCCCCTCCCCTACCTTTCCTTCTGGTAAAAGCTGCTTTTATTATCTCTTTAAATGTTTTCTATTTTAATAGGTAAAAATGGTATCTCATCTTCATGTGCTTTTATTTCACTTTTATTGAAAACCTAATATTTGATTTTCTATGGCCATGTTTCTTCTTGGATTGCTTATTAAAGATTTTTATTTTGTCTTTTGGCTTTAGTTTAGAAAAGCTATTAGTACTTGGCTAGTTTGACATTTATCTATTAATTTTATTTATATGTACTTTTTTAACGTAATGAAGTTAATAGGCATAGTTGTATTTGTCAGGCTTTTTTCCTTTGATTTTATGCTCAGAAAAAGCTTCACAACCTCAAATTAGATGAACATTTATTTAAATATCTTTTACTATAATTCCTTTACCATATTCATGCCCTAAAACCCCTGGGATTTATTTTAATGTCTGATGTTAGAAAGTAATTTAGCCATCATTCATGTCTTCCTATTAGTTACCCAACAGTTCAATACTTAATACAGAGGAAAAATCTGTCTCATTGTAATTCACAGATTTTTATTTGTTCTCATTTCTGCTTCCTGATATTGTATGGTGAGAAATCTTTAAATGTCAAGTCAGATGTTATAGTTGCATGTTAAAGGAAGCAATTAAACTTGTAAATTAATATTATCCTTCCCAATGTAGAGGTTATCCTAGAATATCCACCTTCTCTAGAAGGCGCCTCTCTCTAGAGAGAGAACAAACCAGTCCCCTCATGTCATGCTCAGTAGATGAGGATCATAGTAGCTGAAGAGCAGAACATCTTGACCTGTGCCTCAGCTGAAAAGCCCTGAAGTTGCTGAGCCTTTGTCCTGTAGGGTTCAGTACAGCCTAGACATCTTGGGGCCTCCTGTGAAACTGGTTTCATTCCTGATATCAAAGCTATGAGATGCCCATAGTTGCTAAGAAGACAGGTTTCAAGGCTTGTACCAAGAGTCTAGCTACCTGGAGAGGCTCAGAAGATGTCTGGTAAGGAAGATCTAGTTTAGGTGCTCAGTGGGAAACAGGGAAATTTGAAGCTCTTAGGTCTGACAGATTCTATATTCAAAATCTGTGTTCACTTGTAATAGGAAGAAGATGGACTGAGAGCAAAATTTGGGAACAGAAGCCTGATCCAAACTAATTCAAGGGAAAATAGAGGTAGCAGTGAAAAGTGCCAGGAACACCTGATTTCAAGATTCAGATCCATTACACATGCAAGTCAACACACGATTGAGGGCTCAACTTAACCACCCATAAAATGAAATCGAATCAGGCCCTTTTTTTTTTTTTACAAACTTTGTTCCTTTAATAAGATTCTCAGATTTGAAATAGAAAATGTCAGCATATAGGAATCATCCAACATGAAATGTTGAGGTTAGTGCTGAAGGATCCCGAATGGAAAAAAAATAGGTTTATGAAGGCAAACAGTTACACACAGAAAGATATGATTTCAGAATATAAGCTGTTAGCTAAAAGGAGCTGTTTGAAGAACAGCAACCTTTTACAGTTTTCTTTACCCAACACCTACTAGGTGCTTGTAATTATAACTAGCCAGGCCTAGCTCATCCTTGTCTAGTGACCAGAATAGTAGAGACAACCCTTTAGCTGAACAGCGGTCATGTTAATTTCACATAAGAGCTGAAAATTTAAAAAGGTAGTCTCTGGTTTCTAAGTTTTTAAACCTTTTATGTGTAAGAAGAAAATGATCAAAGAATGATATAGCCTCTTTAATCTCAGTTAATTTCTAATGGATAATTTCTAAAGCAGAGGCTTCAAGGATTACTATGAAGGACAATGGATGAATTTCCAGAGGCCTACGAACCTCTTTGAAACTATGCAGAACTGTTTATGAATATATGGGGAATGGTTTAGAGGTTCCATGAAATTCTTACACTGTTCATGACTTAAGAGACATTATGACTCCATGATTTCCCTGGTGCATATAATAATAATAATAATAATAATTTCTTTCATTTTGATTGAATAATCAGTAAGAGAGACATAATCTATCTTAACATTTATATCCTCTCTGCCAAAGTACATAGATATTATTGATATGTCTGTTTTCAAATGGGCAGTTTTCTGAACTCTATTAATTTGTCTCTGTAAGATGGTAATTTAAACAAAAACCTAAATGCCAGAATTTCTAGAAGTCTGATCAGCTTTTATCCCTTGACAATCAAGATTGGGAAAATCATTTAACCATATGCTGTTTCTTAAAAAACATCAGTGAAGACTGAAGAACCCTGGGCTAACTTTACCAAGAATAACAATATTGAATCTCCATCAGGTCCTGACTATGGTCTAGACACCATGCTAACCACTTTATACACAATACTAATTCTAATCTGTGCACAACATCTTGGGACATAAATATTATGAGTTTCATTTTATAAATGAAGAAACTGAGGCTTAGAGAGGTTGAGAAATGTCACCAGTATCCCACATTGAGATACAAGCTCAGGTCTGACTGACCCAAAGACGATCCTATCAGCAACTCTACCACTCTGCTTCCCACAGTCCTGTGAGGG
>RJWH01002809.1:0-96575 GCA_004363575.1 Solenodon paradoxus
CCGGCTGTTCCCACGTGCCTTCCACCTGAGCTCCTTCCCCCTGCCCGCTGCCCACCATCCGCCTTGCTGCCCCCCACCTTTTTGCCTCAGACGAGGGGGTCAAAGGGGGAGGGGGAGGGGTGGGATGGGGTGGGATGGGGTGGGGGGCTTGGTGGGCGCCACCTTGCCCCCTAACCCCGAGTCTCTCCCCCTCCCCCATGTCTGAACCTTTCTCCTGACGCCAACTGACTGTCTATTTGTTCACTTTTCTCTCTCTCCATCTCCTTGGTCCGCCTGTCCATCTGTCTGCCTCTTGCCGTGTGTCGTGTGTCTTGTGTCTTGGTGTCTGTGTCTTTCCCTGTCTCCCTCACCGTCTCTCTTGCCTTCTTTCTCTCTCCCGCTTCCTCCCTCGCTCTGGGCATCTCCTGCCCTCTCCTTCCGACTCTGTGTCCGTCTCACATCCTTCCTGTTTTTCTCGTCTGCCTCCCTGTGTCTCGGGGTCTCTCTGTCTGTTGGACCCTTCCCTGCTCCCCTATCTATCCTTCCCGTGTTTCTGCCCCCTCCGCCCTCCGAACCCCCAGGTTACGAGAAATCCCGCAGCCTGAGCAGCATCGCTGGCCTGAGCGGGGTGTCCCTGCGCCTTGCGCCCTTAGCCACTCCCCCGGGCTCTCCCAGGGCCACGCGCCGCGCTCCCCCAACCCTGCCCTCCATCCTCTAGCGCTCCCCTCCCCCCTGTGGGGGGACTTGGGGGTGACAGGGAAGAAGGTCAAAGGAGCTGGGGTGGGAGGGTGGGGGAAAAGGGTTTTTTTAAACTATCAAAGTCAATTAATATGCAACCGAGATGTCTACGCCAGCAGACACCCCCGGGCCCCTCACCCCCACCTGGGCCCCCAGGATGGAGGGGGAGGAGCCAAAGTCCCCCACTCTCCTCCCCCTACGAAAATAAAGCCTTCTCAGGTCTCCATGAGCCATAGGACACCTCCCCTTCCCATCAACTCGTGTAAATACGTCCAAATTACGCCAGTCACATCTTGGGGCACCTCTCTCCTCACTGCATGCTCCCCTAAACTGGACCCCCCCCTTCTAACTCCACCTCAGCAATAAGCCGCCAGGGGCTGCATGCCATGCCTTGGAGGGAAGGACACGCTGAGAAGGGGGCGGGACCTCAAGGGGGTCCGGCTGGGGTCTCCTAGCCTGTTACTCCCAGCCACCCCCCCCCCCACCCCCAGGGCAACCCATCATACTGATTTTAAAAAAACAAAACAAACAAACAAAAAAACAACCAAAACCAAAAGCAACCATGTGGGGGAAGGAGAAACAGTCACCCTAGCCAAAACCCGGAGCTGGGCTCAGATGGAGGAGCAGGAGGCGGGGGCACAGCTGCTCCCTCAGCCTTTGGGGGAGCCCTGTGGTGATTTCACCCTTCCTTCCCGCACCCCCACCCTCCCCCAGGTATCTGCTTGCCTCTATTCTTGCAGCTTGGACTCAGGCCTCCCATCCCAGGATTCCCGGGGTCACAAGGCCCCAGCACACCAACTTCCCAGCCCTGCTCCAGATTCCCGGGACATGAGACCTGCACCTAGAACCCTGGGACTGACCCTGGCACCCCGCACCCCGCACATCCACACCTGCCCATGGGACGCAGCCTCTGCCCACTGGCCGCTGCCTCCCAAAGCCCCAACCCCACTCACTCCCCCGCCCGCACCCCAGCGGCCCCTCCAGTTCACGCGCAGCCTTTGGGATGCCCCAAATACTTCCCACAACTCGGACATTTCCTGGATACCCCTCAGTCCTCAGGCCTGTCCACAATTCAGTCCCCAAATCTGAGTCCACCCCAGGTTCCCTTGACACTAGAATTTCCAAGACGGGCTCAACCTGCCTGTAATTCGAGGGAACCCCATTTTCCCAGGACTCCCCTTTTCTTATGGCTAGCCCTGCCTCCCTTCCCCCAAAACACCTTCCTTTAAGTGGTGCCCCAAAGGTACCCTCTTCGTGAGTGCCAGTGTTTCCCAGAAGGTCATACTTGTACCCCTGGTGATATGCTAAGCTTTGAGGCAGTCCAAGGACAGACACTTATGTTTAGAGTTCTGTCTCCGTGGAGGTCCGTTATAAGTCGGTAAGTCCAGACGCTGCTGTCTGGCCATCACACCTGTTTCTTAGGTTAGAAGTGTTTCCACTGAAAGTAGAAGCTGTACTGAGTAGAGGGACACTGGACCATCAGAAGCTCGGGAAATGACACACCCACCAGGACTGGGATCCCAGCCCGCCCCTCCCAGCGTTCCTCACCCCGCCCCGCTCACGGGTGGAAACATCATTTCTCATATTCCATCCTGGCTCAAGGATGCGCTACCTCCCCCAAGCCCAGAGACCACGACGGTCCCAGAATCCTTAGACGACCCCCCCTTTTTGAAGCTGGGGGCCCACAGAATTAGAAGCCTCCCTCCCTCTGCTCCCACAGCCTCAGGAACTCCCCTCTCCACCCCTACCCGAGGGCTGGCGGGGGTGTCACTGAGCACGATGCAACGATTCCTATGCAAGGGGCATTTTGAGTCCCCCCATCCTTCCCTCAACCCTAAACCCTGGCGAAACAGGGGTGAGGGGTGGGGCGGGTTCTGGTGGGAGCGGGGTGGGGCGGGGCAAAGGGCTCGGGGCTCCAGACACCAGGGTATGGGGGGGGGGACTGATTATATTGCCAAAGGGTTTAACTTCTTAAAAAAAAAAAAAAAAAAAAAAGCCCCCGGATTTCCCTGACCCTCACGGAAGCGGAACAGTCAGGGGAAAGGGGGTGAGGATCTTTTGCAAAGGGTACGGACCTCTTCCCAATGTCTCCCCCTGCTCGCCAATCCGCCACTCGTACCCAGCTTTTTAGTTCAGCTTTTAAAAAGAGCCACAATCATTATAAACTTCTACAAAAATGTGATTCTCGGCCCCCATCCCTCCTCCCCCCCAAGTCAACCGTGTGGGATTCGGGGAGGGAGAGAGAGCGAAAGGGACAACTTCCAAGTCCCGCTCCCCTTTCCCCCCTCCCCGGCCGCCAGGGTGCCCGCAACTTACACGCATGCGCTGCATGACGCGCTCCCCACACGCATGTCGTGCCCTCCTGCGCTCCGGGAACGCACGGACACGGGGCGGGGGGCGGGGCAGTTGGGGAGGAACGAACGGTGGGGGGTCTTCCCGAGCTGAGCGGCTCCTCCTCCCCAACACACAGCAATAAGTTTCTCTCACTCAAATGTGGGCGGGGCGGGCCTGGCCTGTCGATGGGGGCGGGGAGGAGTGGCAAGGGGGCGCTCTCCCGGAGTCAGTGTGGGGAGGGGAGGTCTGCAAAACGTCCTACTCTGGTGCTAACGGCGGGTCTTTTCAGCCCACCCCTAGGCCCGGGAGGGAGGGGTCGGCGTGTCCCCTCCCCCAAGCCTCCCCCACGCCCACCCAGGGTGCATGAACCGCCCGCTGCAGAAGCTGCCGCATGTCACCCCCCCAAAGAGAAAGTGTCATGCCCCCTCCCCACCCACCCTCACTCCCCACCAAAATAAAAGTTTCCTTTTCATTTACAAGTTGTTTCCTATCTGCCAGGAACTTGGAAAGCGTCCTGACTGTGGGGTGGGGGGCGCTTTGGGACGTCAACAGAGAAGTTGGGTCTTTAAGAGTGGGGGTTAGATTAAAATGACAAGGGGGTGCACATTGGGGATTCAGGCGTCCCATGATGGCGGCTCACATCTGGTTACTTGGGGTATTTGCCTCAGTTTCCCTGATGCTAAAAATAGGGGTACATACCCTAGACTGGGAAGTGAGGGCACCTGGATAATGAGAGCTCCTGGGCGAGGTGGGGAAAACTGGGCCTGGATCCCCCGTTGGAGGTTCGGGGACTGAGGGCCCCCACACTCTGTTACTGACTCTGACCTGGCCTGAGTGGGTTTAACTTCACAGCTGTGTCCTCCAGCAAGTGTCTCTTTAACCCTCTGGACCTGTTACCAGCCGTCTAAAAGGGCAGGAGGGGTTGATCTAGCCATTCAGCAACTATCTGAGAGCCAGCTACACGCAGGGCCTCTGGTCCTGGAAAGCATAAAACCCCTACCCCTAGGGGTGGTGATGGGTTGGGACAAGCTTCAGGGGCCAGCACAGTGCCAGGGACACAGGAATCCCGACGCGAGATCACTACTCTCATTGCTTTGCAAGACTTGAGGACAGGCCAGCGCGCAGCACCCTCTGCCACTCACTGGCAGCGTGGCGGGAAGGGAAGGGAATCACTCCCAGCCTGTGGCCTCATCTGGGTAACGGAGGGAATACCCGGAGGGAGCGTGGGCGAGGGCCTGAATTCTTTCACTCAGCGCGGGTGCATAGAGCCTCCAGCCCAGGCGAGCTGCGCACCTGCACCCCCAGCAGGCTAAAAAAGCTGGCGCCCCTTCTGTCCCCACAGAGACCCCCTGCAGGAACACACAGCCAGTATCCATTCAATCAGGGGTTGGAGTTTATTTCTGCCAGAGCCTGGAGGCTGGGAGGGGAAGGAGGACCCCTCCAGCCCCTCTGGGGAAGTCCAACCCAACTGTTCACACAAGAGCAGCCAAAAGGAAAAGCAGAGCTTGGGGCGAGAGGGGTCCCCTATTCTGCCCCCTGCAGGTGGCAAAGGCTGGTGGAGGCAAGGGGCTCAGGCTGCTGTCGCTCAGAAGTTTGGGGATCAGTGGAGTGAGATACCCAAGGCGGGTACAGGAATGGGATGCCCTGGCTGAGGGGCCGAGGAACTGTGCTCCCTTTTCAGGAAAGATCAGTAACAACCCAAGGAGACGGGAGCCAGGTGGGGCCACAGCTTACCAACCACACCTGAATTTTTTCCCAAGCCAGGGAGCCCCAGTCCTTGCCTCCCTGCTGGCCTGTTCCTCTGAGTTTAGGGGTTCACAGGACATCTCAGCCTCCCCTGGGGGTGGGGTTAAGTGCTGTAGTGCCAGAAGGTGGCACTTTTTGAAAGTGCAAAAAGCCGGTTTGAAGGACGGGCACCCGCAGGGGCCAGGGAGCTCAGGGAGCTGGCGAGGCAGCGGAGAAGGGCGGGGTCACTGGGGCGGGGCGGCTAGGGGCGCGTCAGGGTCCGCGGCTGGCCCCGCCCCAGGCTCCGCCTCTTCGGTCTCCTCGTCCGACGCCACGCCCTCCTCCAGCCGGAAGACCTGGCGCACAGTGCGGGTGGTGAAGGTGAGCGGGCCGCGTCTGCGGGGAGAAGAGGCGGGGAGACAGATTTAATCCGCGAGCAGACGGAAGAGCGAGAGAAAGAGAGAGGTGTGACTGAAATGGAGAAAGATGCGCTGAGGGCTGCAGTGAGAGGAAGGGACAGACAAACCAAGGGCAGGGCTGAGAGAGGCAGGACTGGGGGGTCCCGGTAAACGGGGGGTGTCCAGGCAGGGAGAAACGGGGGCAGGAGGAAAGAGCGGATACTTGGATCTGCATCCCTCACAGCCCCTTTCCTCACACTCCTATCCCCCCAGGACCCCATTTCCCCTTTGCTGCACACACCCACCCCGCAGGACATGCGCGTCGTCAGTGGCCACACCTGAGCCGATTCCTCAGCGTGGTCACCTCGCGGTTCATAGACTCGGCGGACTCGGTGACATCCTCCAGCTCCCGCTGTAGCCGCCTACGGCCCGCCTGGGCCCGAGACGCCTCTTCCTCGGCCTCCTCCAGCTGCCGCTTCAGCTGCTTGACTCGAAGGTTCCCTTTCTCCAGCTTGGAGGGAGTACGGGGTCTGGGTGATGTCTCCCGGTGCAGTCTTCCCAGCCCCCCAACTGCGCCCTGCACCCTGCCCTCTGTTCTCTTCTAGACCATCACACCAGCCTCCGCACTGGGCGCAAATGTGAGGTCGTCCCTCACTTGGCCTCAGTGGGCTCTTCTTGCAGCCAGAGCTGACCTCAGCTCTTCGCTACTCAGACAAGGCCTGGCACTCCAGGCCCAGCAGGGTTTGCCTTCTTAACACTTCAACTGCACCCTCTCCATTCCTTCTAGTCTGCTCTCTGCTCTGATCTCAAGCTTATTTCCATACCCGAGGGTATGTCCTCACTGTCCCCTTTCCCGGACTTCCTCACACTTCTGGTGTCATTTCAAGTGTCATTTCTCAGAAAGGTCTTGATGATCCCCAATCTAAAGCAGATTCCTCCGTCCTCTGTGTCTCCCTCTGTCTTTTTCTTCATAGTCCTTGTCACAATTTGTAATGATCTTCGCCTGTTTACAGTGTCTTTCCTGTGCTGAAAATGTGAGCTTCTTGTGAGGGCAGGGACCGTCTCATCTCACAGCTCTAACGCGTATCACAGCACCCGGCACCGAGCAGACTCAGCACCTGCTTGTGAAATGGATAAGGACTAAAACCCAGCTGAGCTTTTAAGGACACAACCACAGGTCTCTATTCAGATAGACCTGCGATCTCATTCGGGCTCTGTCGGTCACCTACTGCAAACGGATTATTCAGGATTACATGTATGACACCTTCTGTCTTTACCACAGTGTCTGGGCCCTAGAAAACATTCAGTCAACACCACCTGTGCTGTTTTAGGTCTGGTCCTGCCTCTGGATAGGACTTACCTTCTTTCCTCTCCCCGGCTGTCTGAGTATGCCACCAAGGCCCTGTCCTAGATTCCACAATGCATGGGTTGCAAAGTCTGTTTCCAGCTCTCCACAGATATGCCAAGCTCCGGGCTGGGCTCTGCACTCGCTTCCAGTCCAGCACCCACAGCTTGCGCATGTGATGGGAACTCACTGCACTCAAAGGTACCCTGGGCTAGTCCCGGGTCGCTGGTCCCATTTCCCACAGCTCCCTGATGGCAGCCGCTCACCTGGTCCCGGAGCTGGTCAGCCGCTCTCCGCTCCTCCTCCACCTGGAGAACGACCTCTTTGAGCCGCTTCTCAGCCCTGCGCACCAGTTTTCCAGAGAGGATGCGCTCCCTAAAACCATCAGGAAAGACACTCACCTGGGGTCTTGTCCCTTAGTCTGGTCCAGGACCTGGGGTCCTGTTCCTGGGCCTGCCCCCTCCTCCTTCCCACCTCTGGCTGGCTCCACAGTCACAGCACCCCCCACTCCCCACTCCAGGCATCTATGTCCTCGACTTCTGCTAAGATGCCTGATGTTCCTGAAGTATCTCCAGTTTTCCATACTCACTAGGTCCTCACACACAAACTGCGCTTCCCGCTAGTTCTCCTGCTTTCCCCGGACCGACTCATGGCTCCCCAGTCGTCAGGTCAGACCACCGTGCGCCATCCACACCCCGTTTCTCTCCTCTCCTCACCAGATTGCCAGTGCCTTTCCCACCTGACATGGAATTTTTTTCTTCCTGTCTTTTCTTTGTCAACTCCCTTCTGTGACTGCTCACTGGTATCAGTGGAACACTCTGGAAGTGCAAAGCACCACCGTCAACCATCTTTGCTGTCTTCTCTTCTGACTCACAGGATTTCCCTGTTGGAAGCTCACCTGCCCTCCTGGTTTCCACGAGCACCAACAGGCTGGTGTCTGCTAAGTCTGTTCCCCAAGCCCAGCCCGGCTCAGCGCCCACCTTGGCCACCCACCAAACCCCACACTCCTCGTTCCACCTGAGCACAGTGCCTTCTCCCAGACTCTCCCTCCTCTGGGCTTCCTGTCATCCACCCAGATCAGCAGGTCAGACACCTGAGCCATCTCCCCTTCTCAAACACTGTCCCCCCCTTTCCTTGTTCACTTGCCTCCCACAGCCCATCAACACCCAGCTTTTTCGTCTGGCTTCCTGACTCTGCTCCTCCATCCCTCCTGTCCATCCTGGCGCAGGTTTCACCCTCTGCCTGGACCATCATCCACTGGGACCCCGCATCACCCCCAGACAGGCTCCCCAGCTCCAACTCGGTGTGGTCCAAGCCTCATCTGCTTCTCCTGCTTCCCTAGTCCCTCTCCTGAGTCGGACCCCAGGGCCTCACTCACATGCCTCCAAGCTCTTCAACGTCACTCTGCAATATGACTTTGCAGCTGCCCTCACCAAGAGGTAGACACCATTTATCCAGTCCCTTAAATCTGTGCTGACCTCACGAGGTGCTTCAGTTAGCAGCAGACGTGGCACTGTACCAGTCCGAAGTCTACACCCCAAGAAGCCTTCACCACTTTCCCTTCTCAAGGAGCCCTGACTCTGCCATGGGAATACTTCTGCATGAGTCTGCAGCGGACGCAAGTTAACCTACTGCCCCAGGCAAGGCCACAGACATAGGAGAGCCCAGCCAAGGTCCGCACGTCCAGCTAGCTGACCCTCAGCTGAGCAAAGAAGTGTGAGGCCCACGCAGCTCAGGTCAGCAGAACCTACCAGCCAGTCCAAAGGCTCATAAGCAGTAACAAAACCATTGGTGTAAGTCACTACATTTTAGGGCGGCTCGTTGTGCAGCTGTAGCTAACTGCCGCACCATGGTGAACAGCCTGCGGAGCGGGCGCGGACTGGCAGCGCAGCGCATCCTAGAAAGCAGAGGACTCAGCGCTGCTGGTGCTACGGACCCGGGTGTTGCCACACTGCCCCCCTTCATCTCACTGATCCTAATGCATGTGTGGCCGCCGACCTGCTCTCCTGCTCCAGCTGCTCCTCAGCCTGGGCCAGCTTAGACTCCAGGGCGGCGATGACCACCTTCTGGCGGGCTCGGGCGCCCGCATCCTCCTCACCCAGGCGCTCGCGGAGCTCCTGCATCTGCCGCTCCAGCTGCTGCCGCCCGCTCTCTGCCTTGGCTGAGAAGCTCCGCTCAGCTGACAGCTCTGTGGTCAGCGACTCCACCTGCAGCAGGTGGGGAAGGCAGTAGGTAAGTCCGGGCACCCCCACGATGCCGTGAGTTGCCGATTTCACACAGAGCACAGCGCCTGCGCCACAGGAAATGCTCAAAGGTGTGCGCTGGTAGTTTTCCTGATCTGCCTGTCCGCCCACAGCAGAGCCAGCCCCAGGTTTTAACCTTTCAGATAGGTTTTTTGCTATTTTAATAAATCCACAAGACTCTCACAAACGCGGCTATAAATTCCACCTCTGACTGTGAATGAGTCTATTCCAAGGTTATCGCGCTTCTGTGTGCGCTAGGATCACCTGGGAGCTCGTGAGCAAATGCAGGCGGCAAGCCCACCCTGCAGAGACTGATTCTGCAGCTCCCAAGTGGGGCCTGAAAACCCGCCTTTGCAACACGCACCTCGGTGCTGCCGACACCGGTAACAGGCAGATTCATTTTGAGACATGAATGCTGGGTGGAGACACAGTAGCTACAACACCGAGAAAGTGTAAACACATCCCTAATAATAGACCTGTTTGTTATCCCCGCTCGTACTCCGAGCGAGGCGGGGAGCAGGAGCGAGGGTGAGTCACGGGTGTGAGCCTTCTTCCCTGTCCCCCGCGGAAACGGTCCGTTGACCGCACAGGCACCTCGCAAGCTCTTGTCTTTTGGGGCAATTAAACAGTCTACAGAAAGTCAACAGCCGGTCCCAGGTATGGCTCAATGATTGGATAAAAGCCGAACACCGGTGATGCCCCAGGTCAAGAATCAGAACTTTGTGACTCCAGAGGGCCTCTCCACGCACCAGTCCTGGTGACGATAGCGCCTTCCTTCCCCCGGCTGTTGGGTTAGCCCACCCTGGCTCCTCTTTTCAGTTCTGTTATTCAAAGATGCATGCCAAGTCCTGCAGTTGAATTATGTCCATTAAAAGTGATGTCTGTGTGTCTCTTTTTTTTTCAAGGAAAGGTACAGGCAGGGAGAGAGAGGAGAAAGAAGCACTGTATATATATTTATTTTAGTTGCATATCTTGGGTGCTCCCCGGGCCCCAGGACAGGAGCCCAGGTCCTTGAGATGTGTGTGGACTGCAGAAGGCGGCTGACCAAACCACTATTCCAGCAGAGAAGCCAGCTATGTATGTCTTTGAAGGCTCTTTAAACCTAGAATTTCTCCCCCTGTTCCTTTCTCTCCTTACAATTTATCTATTCAAGAATTCAGGGCACACCCTGGTGGAGGAGTGGTTTGGTTTACTGCCTCCAGCAGAAGCGCAGTCCACATACATCTCAGGGACCCGGGTTCAGGTTCCAGGCCAGGAAGAATAGCTAAATGAAAATATGTGCCGTGATGGAGCAGAGGTTGAGTCAATCACCTCTGAGGAATCAGGCCACATACTCCTGTGAGTCCTGGGAGAAAACAACCAGCAAACAACTAAAATGGAAATAAAATGCTGTGTATTCCTCTCTTTTCCTGCTTGCCCGCTCCCATTCATTCCTGCCTGCAACTTTAAAAAAAAAAAAAGTGTTTCTCTTCCTGCCTGCAACTTTCCTTGGGAAAAAAGGGCGCCCCCTGATGGAGTAGTGATTCAGTGCAGTCCACATACATCCCAAGGACTTCGGTTCGCATCCTGGGGTGGGGACAATAACCAGAATGAACAACTAAAGAAACGGAATTGAGTGTGTCCTCCTCCTCTCCCATCCTGCCTGCCTGCCTGCCTCTACTCCCCTTTATTTCTGCCTGTACCTGTCCTTTAAAAAGACAAAAAGGAATTTGGGTCATCTGACCCATAGAGTCTACGTTGGAATTTTTACACAACATCCTTGGCTTACATTTTCTTTGATATATTCCTCCATTTCCTTCCAGCATAAAGATTTGATTATCAAGAAACCTGATGATAATCTCATTTTCTTTTCCTTATATGTCACTAGTTCTTTTTTATTTTCCTGGAAGGCTAAAGGCTTTTTTCCCTTTTAAAAGTCCTCTCTAGGTTTTCACAGTGCCCCCTCCATTGTATTTCTGTCTTGGTATTCTCTGTCTTCTCCATCAGACTAGGATGTCTTTGAGATCAGAGATCTGGAAAGTTCCAGCTCTGGGTCCCTAGCATCACCCAAATAGGATGTGGGCCTTCAGATACCCCGGAAAATGTTTATACATAAATATGCAAATAAAAACATGCTTTTTTCTCTGTGTGGCACTCCTGTTTATACCCTAGCCAAGGGGTTTTAAAGGTGCACCCTGGTGGCCTTGTGGATAAGGCCACCTGATGTCGTCCACACACATCCCAAGGACCCAGGTTTGAGACCTGGGGGCAGGGGAAACAATCAAGATGAACGACTAAATAAAATAAGTTTCTTTCTCCTCTCTCTTCCTGTCTGTCTGCTTATCTTTATTCCTGCCTGCACCTTTCCTTTAAAACAGAATAAATAAAATAAAATAAAAACCCTGCCAAATGTTCCTTCTTCCAAATGCCTTTTGCAGAAAGAGTCACTTTCTCTGCTGGGCTGAGGACATTTCTATTATCGAACATGTTACTCTATAATGAGACAATGTAGTTTCATGTCTGTTTTGTCCAGAGAACTCTGTAGGATAGAGACCCCAAATAATTCATGTCTGCACCTAGGCCTTGAAAAGTCTCAGAAACACAAATGAATAACTGCCTCTCCCACTTGAGAACTCCTAGTCAACACGCAGAACCCCAAATAACTCCTCCCTATGTGCAGTACATAAGAGGCTAAAGATTACAGCACCAGGGCTGGGGGCCCAGGCGGGCAAGGAGTGAGCGGGTGTGTCACCTGCAGGAGCAGCTTGCGGTAGCGGTCATTGATCAGCTCTGCATTGCTCTGCTCCTCCTCCAGCTCTTCTTCCATCTGTCCCAGGCGCCCTTCCAGCTGACGCTTCTCCTCCAAAATGGCCGCTCTAAGACAGAGGGGGACGGGGAGGTGAGAGGGCAGGATGGCCAGGGAGGGTGCCCTGCCCCAAATAATCAGGGTCCCTCACTTGCTAAGACTGCCATTGGCGACCTCATCGGCCATCTCGTCCCGCTCCTGCTGGGCCTGCCGCCGTGCACGGTCCACGGCGGCCAGTTCCTGCGACGACAGAGGGAGTGTGATCAGCAGGTGGGGGAGGAAGTTATCTGGTCCCCAGGCCTCCCCGCGCCTCACAGCTCACGTCTCAACCTTTTGTCACTGAACATAAATATGCTGTCCCTGGGAACTGTGGAATGATTCCCATTTCAATCTACAGGCAGATGTCGCCTCAATCTGTCCCTTGAGTCCCTGACCCAGGCCTGCCTCTTGCTGCTCACTTCCCAGTCCCTGGTCCTCATCACCTTCCAGTTAACCATCAGCGTCACTTTTCAAACCTTCCCTCCTCCGGGTTGCCCATCACAGGCCAGACCCCCAAGTCTCTCCTCTACAAATCCCACCCCTTCACAGGCCAAGGCCCTGACCATCCTGTCTCCACTCTGACTGTTCTCACTTCTGAGTCCCCATGGCTGGGCTCAGGCCTCTTCCTTTCCCCGAGTCTCCTGCCTCCAACCCATCTCCTACAGGGAGCCATAGTCGACCCTGCCCCTCCTCTGCTCATCACGGCCCCAGGACTCCTGTGGCAGCCCCCACCGACATCCCCCACACGCCACATATGCCTCCCATCCCAGAGTCCCATCTCGGGCAGCCACCTCCATTACCAGGTCCCTCCTCCGCCATTCCCCAAAGCCAGGGCCCTGCCCTCACCCTGCCAAATCAGGCCTGCCCCCAGCAATCCAACTCAGGCCCCGTCCCCCGACTTCCCCCTTCCAGGCCCTGCCTCCAGCCCGCCCATCCACGGCCCCGCCCCCCCATGCCAGGGCCCAGCCCGCGAGGCATCACCTCTTGCAGCCGCAGCACCTCGGCCTCCAGCCCCTTGAGCCGCTTCTCACTCTCGCGGTTCAGCGTGAAGATCTCCTCCCGCGAGTTTCGCGACTCCTCCACCTCCCGCCACAGCTCCTTCATCTGGGCCTGGGCGGAAGGAGCGAGTGAGCGGGCTCAGCTGGGCCACGTCTCCGCCGGAGCCCCCTGCCCCCTCATCCGCCCTGGGAGGGATCCTGGGCTCTCCCAAACGCTCGGAGTCCTGCAGACCTGGACCTCCCTCCCTCTGCCACCCGGTTCCCCACCCTCTTTTGCTTACAGGTGACCCTGACCAGCTCCTCCACGGGCCTCAGCTGCCGCTTAATTAAAACTTAAAATTGGGGCTCATTGCGTGCCCTCTTAGCCTAAAAGATAAGGCCTCTGGACGCAGTCCACATACATCCCAAGGACCTAGGTTCAGGACCCAAGGAACAGGATAAACAACTAAATAAAATCAAGTGCTTCTTCCCCCTCTTCCTGCTTGCTTCCTTCCTCTTTAAAGAAAAATAAAAGAAAGAAAAAGATTTCCTGTATATGCTCTCACTCCCCCAAATCAATATCCCTGACCAAAGGTATATTTGTTATGGCTGATGAAACTAACTTGATGCATCATTATGATGCAAAAAATAAATAAACAAATAAAGGAAAGGTGCAGGCAGGAATGAAGGCGAGCAGGCAGGCAGGGAGAGGAAGAAGCTTTTTTTTTTTTTAATTGTTCATCTTGGTGGTCCCCCTTGTCCCCCAGCGCGGGGTCTTGAACCTGGGTCCCTGAGATGTGTGTGGACTACATCTGGTGGCCTTATTTGTAGGCCACCAGGGCGTTCCATAAGCGTTTCCTGCCCCCACCTCCTTTTTTTCTTGAGAAAGGAAGGGAGAGGAGGAAGTACTTTATTCATTATTAGATGTTCCACACCCCAGCCCCCTCCTGCCTGGGGTTGCAAACCTGGGCTGTGGCTTAGTGTCCCAGCCACCAGGCCACGATCACGCCCCACCCCCACTTTTTTTTTAACGAACAGGTACAACTTTCATAATGGGGGGGGCCCTAAGGTATTTCCATTGTGAAGTGAGGATATGGACTTAAAATTAAGCTTCTGAAATAATAGAAATTAAAGAGTCAAAGGAGTCATTGGGGCGTGGATGTCATAACGGTGTTGAGTAATCGCGGCGCCCCCGTGCTGGCCTGGGCCCCGTGGCCAGGGGCCTCGGAGGCCAGCCCTCACCTGCATCTTTCGCAGCTGCTTCACCGCCTCCTCCCTGCCCTGGCCCGCGGAGGCCGCCTGCGCCTTCAGCTCCTCCAGCTCCGCCTCCAGCTTCTTGCGCGCTGCCACCGCCAGGGCGCGCTGTTTGCGCTCCTCGTCCCGCTCCACCTCTGCGTCCCTGAGCTGGGGCGTCGGTGGATAGCGGAGATCAGCGTGGTGGGCTCAGGCCGCCTCTCCCACCGCGGCCTTCTCTCTGCCCTCATCTGTGCCACCCAGCCCACTCCCACTCTGTCCAGGAGAATCTTTCTCTACTCAGATCTGACCCTGCTCATGTACCTGCTGTGGCTCCTTAGTGCCTCTGGGACAAAGTCTCTGATTCTCACCTGTGGCTGGATCCGTGTGGTCAGGAGAGATAAACAACCAGAGACACCCTTAACACCCCCCCCCCACCCCGCCACCTGTTCATCTCTCCTTCCAGGCCCCCCAGCTTCCGCTCTCTCCCCCGCAGGCCCCAGCGGAGTCTCTGACACTCGGGCCTGACTCCTTCCCATGGCCACTCACTCTCGCGCTCTAGCAGGGCGTTTGCCTGCTGCCGACCATCCACCATTCCTGGATGATTGACGAATGAATGAATGGTGCAGAGGGGAGAGTGACGGACTTAGGAGAAATCAGGGGAACCGGGGGATGAGGGCATAAGGCTAGTGAGTGGAAATGCACGGTAGATTGAGGGGCTGGACCTGGGTAAAGAGTGGAGAGGTTGGGTGGGGGAGGTTGCTAGGAAGGGGTGGTCGGGTGGGTGGAGAAGCGGTGCTGCCTGGCTGGGGTGGTACACGGGTGCACGAAAGCTCTGGTGGATGCTTGATGGGGTGTCAGTAAGTCCACAGCATGTGTGTGTGAGCACAAGGGTTATGAACCTGATTCGTGGTAGGCGAGGGCTGGGGACTGACTACAAGGATGGTTGGCAAGCGGGAGGGACTGGTAGAAATGCTGAGTCAGGTCGGTGAGTGAGACTAATTTGGGACCCTCTCACTGCGGCCTCTGAGCGCCAGGTTGGGCCTGCTCCACCCACTCTGACGCCCCTCCCGCTTGGCCTGCCCCGCCCACTCAGAAGCCCCGCCCGCAAGACCAGCTCCTCCCACCAAACCTGTTACTACCTGCTTAGCCAGCTGCCTCCGCCTCTCCTCGCCAGCCTCATCACGTCCCTGCAGGTCCCGCTCGTGCTGTGCCTTGAGAGCCTGCACTGTCACTTCCAGACGGAGCTTGGCGTCCTCAGCCGCTGTCAGCTCATCTTCCAGTTCTGTCACCTGTGTCCGCAGATCGCTGGCTGCCTGTTCAGCCACCCGGTGGGCTCGTTCCAGCTCATGCACCTGGCGGAGAGGGGGCCGAACGACTGGGTCACAGAGGGAGGCGGAGTAGGGCTCCGAGATTAAGAGGGAGGGAAACTGACAGGAGGGGAGGCCGAGGCTGCAGCCCTTCTGCTGGGGCTGGATCGCTCCTGCAGTCACTCATTCGGCTTTTCCTGGGCACCTACTTACTAGGTCTTTCTGCATCAGACTAACACGTTTTATTAATGGACTACACATGATATTCCGTTCTCGGGAGCAATTCAGGCTCTAGTTCAGGTGTTTGTGAGGTTGGAACACTCTCCTGGTAATTATTTCCCCAGAGACTTTGTGATTTTGGATCGTGAGCTCCTCTCTCTGGGGCTTCATCTTCGGGACTCCTGTGTGAAAACCGCTTGAAGGCCCGTGGCTTCAGAACTATGAGAGCTGGCGTCTGCCACACTCCCTGGGAATCACCTGGTCACTAGCTACTATATTTTTCTCAGCTTGGGGGGGTTCACAGACCTTTTGGGGACATGTCAGTGAAAAGCTACAAACATTCCCTGAGAACAGACCTAGGCTTATGAATTTTCATCCCTCTCCTTAACTGCCACCTCCTCAGAGAAGCCCACCTGGGCCTGTCAGGGTGACACTATTACCCATGCTCCCCGCACTTAACCCCTCTCCCACTCAGCCCTAATCACTGCAGCCCTCTAACGTGCTTTTTCGTGCATACTGGACTTAGTGTTCACAGGGCAGGGACTCTATTCGTGCACCAGCTCCCCACCCAAAACCCTGCGTGGAAGGACGGGTCAGCCGCGTGTCCACTTCTGGAAGGGGCCCACCGGTCTGCCTCCTCTTTGGCACCTGTCAATCTATTTGTTTCCTTGAAGAAATCCAGCTTTCCCCCACCCACCTTCCAAACCTCCAAACTCCTGTGGAGTCACTAAAGATAATTTGACAGGTTCCCCAGGGGACAGGTCATGGTAGCTCAAGTATGAGCTGGATTTTGGCTTCCGTTTCCTCGGGACCCCAGGCCCAGCGTCATGTGGACATGCACTTTGGTGACTGGCACTCTGCTCTGGGCAGAGAACATGCGTGTTCGGCGGGAGATTCTCCTCACTCTGCACGCAAATGGATGTGTGAGCCTGTGGGTGCCCTGTCCTCTGTGTGCACATGTGGCACTGATGGCTGGTTCTTTCCATGTTCTATGTGTGTGCGTGTGTCCCAGCACCAAGTGCACTTGCATTGGCCGCATGGGTGTCTCGGGAGTGGGCCCCCCACTCACACTCTTGCCGACGTCATCCTTGCTGCTCAGCAGGGTCTCCAGCTCTGCCCGCAGGGCCCGGTTCTGTCGCTCCAGCTCCTCACGGGCTTCTTGCTCCTCCTCCAGCGCCCGTGTCAGGGACAGGGTTCGAGCCTCTCGCTCCCGGCCCTCCGCCTCAACCCGCTCACGTTCTTCCACGGCTCGCAGGACGGCTGCCTTCTCCTCTGTCAGGAGCTTACAGGTTGAGGGAGATGGGGTGAGGGAAACAGATTAGCTGAAAGGTATGTACAGGGAATGGGAGGGAGGGAACAGAGAGACCCACAGAGGGAAGCAGAGACATGGGGAAGTGGAGGGATTAATGTGGCATTATGTCGCAAACCAGCTTAAGTCTTAAGTGGAGCAATCAAACTGATCAGCCCTTACACGACATATATAACAGAGGAAAGGTGGCAGGAGAAACATATTTAGGAATGTTCGACATTTGCTGTTTCTTTTTTTTTTTAAACACAGTAATTGGCAAACAGTAAAATACAAGACATGTGGGGGAAAAAAAAAAAAAAAAAAAAAAGATTTGTAGTCAAGAGAAAAATCAGTCCATAAAAACAGACCCAGAGATGAATGAGATATTGGGAGATCACATGTGGACTTTACGATAAGTAAGTTCCAGGCCAAGATGGAGACAGTGGGCAAAGACACAGGGTTGTTTCAGGAGGGATTTGAAAGTGTAAAACAGAACCAAATAAAACTGCCAGGACTGAAAATACAATGTCTGAAATCAGAAAGTCAGTGGGTACAACTGACAGCAGAGTGGACAGATGAGAAGAGTCAGTTAACCTGAAAACAGGTCAAGAGAAATGACTTAAATAGAGCAAAGAAAAGAAAATAAAGATTAAAAAAATCAACAGAGGTTGAATAACTTGTGAGCACATCAAGCATACATGTATTCAGAGCTCCAGAGGAAAGGTTAAAAAAAAGGAAGATGAAGAAGGAAAAAGCCTTTGGCTACAGCAAACCTGACCATCAACGAAACCTAGAATACATATATTAGCTGGATTTTAGAGTAAGAGGTCAATTAGAAATCTGCTTTATTTCCACATACTAGCAGAGATGGAAACAAAACAATACCAGTTAAAATAGCATCAAAAATATAAGATACTTAGAAATAAATCTGACAGAAATATAAGATATCCACTGAAAAACTATAAAATATTCCCGAGGTACAGTAAATAAAAGGACACACATACCATGTTCCTGAGCCAGAAAACTCAATATTATCAGGATGTCAATTCCTCCTCAACTGATCTATCCATTCGACATAACCCAAATCAAGAGATGTGTGATGTAGATTGTGTGTAAATTGACAAACTGATGCTAAAATACATACGGAAAATCAAAGGCCTCAGAAGGAGCAAAACAACTTTGAAAAAGGAGAAGATACTGGAGAACACTACTTGATTTTCAATATCTGTGTAAAACGAATCCTGCAAAGTCTTTTCGACAGTGTTCAAACCTCAGAGTATCCATATCCAGTAAAAATGAACTTGGAGTCATGATAGAACCACATATAAAAATTAACTTAAAATGGGCCATAGACCTAAATATAAAACTGACAATTAGAAAACTAGGAAAAAACAGGACAGCTTTGGGATCCTGAGTTAGGCAGGTTTCCCAGATACAGCCCCCAAATAAAAACAAAACAAAACAAAACAAATTTTATCCACAAAATAAATTAGGTGCATCCTGGTAGAATAATGGTTAAGTCTGCTGCCTCCAGCCGAGCGCAGTCCACACACACATCCCAAGGTCCCTGGTTCCAGGGAGAAAAACCAGAATTTAAAACTCAATACAACAAATCAAGTGCTTCCTCCTCCTCCTCTCTCTTCCTGCCTGCTTACTTGCCTTCACTCCTGCCTGTACTTTTCAGAAAATGAAAGAAAAAAGGGAGAGAGAGAAAAGAGCCAACTTTTTAAAAACTGGGCAAAACTTTTGAACAGACACTTCACTAAAGATATACGGATGGCAAATCGGCACATCAGGAAAATGTGAATTAAAACCACTACATCCTTGTTAGAGAGAGTGAGGCTGAGTCAAAGAATTATTTGGGGACAAGAGACATAAAAATAAGGACGGCCATACATCCAACTTCAAGAGGCTCAGAGGAAAGAAGGGGTTTGCCCTAACCCCGCCCCTTCCACTCCCCTGCACTCCCGCCCCCTCTCTTCCCTGCTCCCATCGCATAGTCCAGATGTCACTTATCACCTCCTCTTTGGGGGTCTCACCTGGTCGAACTTGCGCTGCTTCTTCTCCAATGTGCTCACGAGCTGGCGCTGTTGCTCCAGGTCCATGGTAGCATCGTCCAGCTCCTGTTGCAGCCGGCGGCGGCCCCGCTCCAGCCGCTCCACCACCTCCGACTTCTCTGCCAGGCGCTGGGTCAGGGTCTCAGCCTCTCGGGCTGCCCGCCTTCGAGCTTCCTCACCAGCCTCCAGGGCCCCTGCCTCCTCCTCCTGGCGCCGCCGCCATTCTGAGAGCTGGGAGAGGGGTGGCGGGGAGGTGCAGGGCCGTCATACGACCAAGGAATGAACTAGTGTGAGCAGACTCATTTCCCAGATGCCAGGACTGAGGCCTGAAGAGGCAAGGATTCACTCCACTGGGCTCTTCTGCCTCGGAGTAGGGTTGAGGCTGTGAGTTCTATGAGCCCTAGCAATTTCAAGAGATTAAATAATATTGCTGCCAGGAACCAGAGAGGAACTAAAACCCCCAGTCAGATGGGGGAGACTGAATGTCACATCCAGGGTAGTGGAGACTAAGGTAGAAATAGTACAGGAGCCATGAGTCTCACAATCTGTTTAGAACACTCCAGAGAGATTTCCTAGAGGAGGGGGCATTTGAATTGGATCTTGAAGTATGCCTAGGAGTTCACCAATCGGAGGAGGATATGTATAGGCAGGTAGTCATCATTCATTCATTCCACAGGCATTTCTCAAGTCCTCTCCTACACTGGAATCCATGGAGAACCAAATCTAATAGGGTCCCACTTTCTAGGTGTTCCTGGTCTAGTGGGGAGACTTATAGGCAGAGACAGTTTTAGCTCAGGGTGGTTGGAATCAGGACAAGGGAGAAAGAAGGGTGTGGGACTTCCCACAACAGAAGACACTGAAGCTCAGTCCTGAGGAACAAAAAGGAATTTCCCAAGTGAAATGGGGAAGGAGAGGGGAGCAATGAATACAGCTAAGGTGAGAGAGGAACCAGGGAATGCAGGCTCCAGCTGAGAGACCCCCAGCTTTGTGCAGAGGGAGCTGGGGAGCCATGGGAGGGCTTGGAGTGAAGGAGGGGCAGGTCAGCTCTGGGCACAGAAAAAGCCTGGGGAGGATGAACTGGAAGGGGAGAGGTAGAAGGTGAGGGCTTGAAAGGAGGCAGAGATGGAGTTGGATGGAAGAGGCCTAAAAGGGCCTGGCTGTACAGATGCAGAGTAGGGATGAGACAGGGAGAAGGGACACGGCCTGTACTGACAGCTATGGGGGTGAGACAAGCATGGAACCCAGGGCCTGGTGAGAGTGGTGGCTCAGTGAGTGAGCAGTGGGCCATTCCCTCCAGGTCCCCCTCTAGGACTGCCCACCTGGGCCTGGGCAGTCTGCAGCTCCCGGCCAGCCCGCTCCCTGGCAGTCGCTTCCTCTTCCAGCTGCTCCCGCAGCCCAGTCAGCTCCGCCTCCAGGGATCGCACCCGGGACCCCAGGGCCAGCTTCGCCCTGGTCTCTTCCTGCAGCAGCTCCTGCAGAGGGAAGAGAGGGATGAAGGACGTCAGCTGTGATCAGAAGCCAGAAGTGGGCCGGGTGCCAAAGGGCGGGTTGGGCTTACCTGGGCGTCATGAAGCTGGGCCTCTGTGCTGCTCAGCTCTTTGCTCAGTCTGATGGCTCGGGCCTCGGACTCACTCAGGGCCCCAGACACGTTCTCCAGCTCAGCCTGTGGGAAAGGGTGCCTGAGATGCAGCCTCCTGGCCCACCAAGCCCCACATGAAATCCTGCAGCCATTTCAGGTCAGAGTCTGGCCCTTCCTCAAAAGATTATATAGAATTTCCATGACCTAGCAATTCCACTCACCAACGTGCACCCAAGAGGAAGGAAACATGTCTGCATCAAGACGTGTATAGGAATGCTCACGAGGGCATCATTCACCACAGGTGAAGGTGGGAACAGCCCACCGTCCATCAAGTACTGAACAGAGAAGCTGTGCCCATATCAAAGGCAGCCGTTGGCAGTAAAGAGGAAGGGAGTTCCGACACCGGCCACCACACAGATGAGCCTCAAAACCAGGCTGTGAGGTGGGCACACGTTGTGGCTCAGGCGGCTGAGATGCTGGCCTGTGGACCATGCAAAGTCCAAGGACCGGGTTTGAGACCCAGGCTAGTGTGGAAACCCACAGATGAATAACTAACGAAATAAAGATGTTTCTTCCTCTTCTGCCTCCCGCCTTCCCTCCTGCCCAGGCTTCTTTCTCCTGTCCCTTCCTCTTTCCCCCCCCCTCAAAAAAAAAAAGTAAAAAATTATGCCATAGGAAAGAAAGCAGACACAAAAGGACAAATATTCTACTTATATGAAATGTCCAGATTTGGAAATCTAGAAACAGCGGATTCGTGGTTGTCTGGGGGTGGGGGGAGATTGCGGGATGAGAGGTGATGAAAATGTTCTAAAATCAGATTGTGGTGATGGCTGTACAGTCCCCTGAATTTACTAAAACCCACTGGGCTATGCCCCTTAATGGGTGAGTGACACAGCCGCAGCTCGGCCCTTTGCTGTGAGAGCCGGAGGCATTCACCACCTCCTCCCCCTCGACAATCGCCCCCACAAGGGCAGGACCTGGTCCGCCTTCTGCACCAGGCCCACAGCACAGCCTGGCCCATAACAGGGGCTCAACAAATATCTGTTGGGTGACAGTCCCCAGCCCTGGGTCTAAGTCGAAGCCTCCTTCTCACCCTTTCCAAGGTTCACTGAGGGACAGTGTTGGGTTCAAATTCTGGCTGGTGAGAAAATCTAACTGAGGGCTCGGAAATAAGAGCAGGCAGTGACACGTGTCCTTCCGATATCATAGAGCCCATCCCCGGTTCCCCTCGCTCTCTGGGAAAGGAAACTGGTTGGCTTTTACTGCAAATCTCCATGAGCAGATGGCTGAGCTGGAAATGATTTCTGCCTGAGTAGAGATTAATCTAGAGCTGGCTTTTTTTTTTTTCCTGCCTTTTGGGGACAGTGACAGCTTTGTCTCACTGTGTCTTGAGAGCTGCAGGCTCTCGTTTGCTGATTGTGTGCCTGCGACATCTCATCTCTCCCCTGGAACATCTTTGTCATCCTGCCAGGTCCCTCTCTAGTGCTGGAAGAAAATCTCTGACATGTGCACACTATCTCTTTGTGCCAGAGTCATGACTGGAAATTTTGACAATTATATTTTGCTCTGGCCTTGCTAGCCCCTGGCTTTGTGACTTCTAGCGACTTCTATCTTTCCAGCCCTCGCTTTCTTCATCTGTAAATAGGAGAGGAGAATAGAATGCACTTCCCAGCCTGCTGTGAAGACTTGCTGAGATCACACGGCACCAACGACAGAATTGAGGTCTGAACCCAGGCTGAATGTCTCTAAGTTGGACTGAATATGGTACGTGCAAGTAATTAAAATGAAATAAAAGTAAAAATCTCCTCCTGCATTTGTATTTGCCACATTTCGAGCACTCAGTGGTCAGGTGGATGGCACAAATCCAGACTATTTCCACCGTGTCACCAACTTTTGGTGTCACTTTTATTTTTGTGATGAGTAAAGAGCTTAGGACAGTGACCGCTTGGCACAGGATTCCATTTGGGGCAGACCCTAGCTGTCCCCCCAACTCCATGCTCCCCTGGGATAGCTGTGAAGAAGGCCCATGGACACCAGCTAGAAACTTCATTTCCCAGCCTTCCTTGCAGTGAGCTACGGTCATGTGATTACGTTTTGGCCAATGAGATGTAAGCAAAGTGATGAATGCAAATTTCACCCTCTCGACTCCTTTCCCCACAAAGCAGAGTCCCCTCTGCGGGTGAGGTCAAGCTTGCAGGGATGGTGGAGCAAAGAGATGAAGAAACCTGGGTCCTGAGTGACTCTATGGAGCAGTGTGTCCAGCGAGCCTCCAGAGGGAAAGGTGGGTTTTATTTAAGGTGACGGATTCTGGGGTCTTTTGTTAGAGTCTCTTTCACCTGACCCTCACTAATACCTTATTTTAATCTGGACATGAAAAACTGATTGTGTTTTCCCCTGAAGGGATCGGAGAATTAAGTTTTTTCTCCATGTCTTTTGCTTGTCTGTATTCTCAATAATGAACAGGTATGGGTCAGGTAAGTTTAAAAAAGGTAATGAAATAAAAAATTAAACGCCTTCTACTTGCTAACAGTCACAGTATGTTAATGTCCTCACATCATTCCGTCACATTGGTCTCCTCTAATCAGATGATGGGGGATCAGAAGAGGAAGGGTGGGGCTTGTGGCAAGGTCTGGGGCACCCGGGTTCGAGTTTTAGCTCTGAGTAAAGTTAGACTTCGCCTCTCTGGGCCTCCGTTTCCTCGGAGGGAACAAAGTTAGCACTTCCCTCAAAGGAGAATCAGGAGGATTTCATGAAATACACAGGCCACTTGGTGCATTCTAGCTGCTGACCGGTGCCGGCTGCCCACGCACCATTCTGCTAGAAAAGCTGAAAGGGACCGCAGGGTCGATGAAGCTCAGAGAGGGCAGGCGTCTGCCCCCAGGTCACACAGCAGAGCGCACCTGGCCGCCCCACTCACCTGGGCTCGTTGTAACTTCTCCGCCACCTCCACACGGGCCCGCTCCCCATCAGCAGTCCGGCCCTGCACCTCCTGCAGCTGCGACTCCAGGCGGCGCCTCCGCTGCTCCCCCTCCTGACGCACAGCCTGCAGGTTGCTCAGCTCTGCCCGTAGCTCAGTGACCTCAGCCTCCAGGGCCAACCGGGTCTTCTCCCAGGCACCTTTGCCCTGGAGAGGAAGGGAGACAAGCAAAGCTTTATGATCCCCACCCTTGAGGTCCCCACTCTTCTGCCTCAGGGCCTTTGCTTTGGCTGTTCCCTCTGCTGGGAACACACCTCCTGCAGCTTGTGCTCAGACGTCACCCTGCAGAGTCCCTCCATGGCCTCTCTACCTGAAGTCACACCCTCTCACCTTCTGATGCCCTTCCCTGTCCACTATGTTTCTGGAGCACTTACTATCATGCCTGTTATGAATGTGTGTATATGGTCCCCTCTGCCTCCCCACTGAACTCCCCATGGGAGGGGGCTGTTCACAGCTGGGTGCCCAGAGCTGTCCCTGGACTCTGCATTGTCCATAGATTTTGAACACTCTGACTTCAAGGCAATCAGTGAATTCAACAGGTCCTTGAATTGCAATTTCATTCAGTGGTGGTGAGGATTCTTTCTTCTCAGGACTTTTCAGAGTCTCTCTTTCTCTCTCCTCTCTCTCTCTTCCCCGTTATAATGAAAGGACATTGAATGAAATATTATTCAAGGACTGAATTAACAGGGATGAAAACATGGAGGGAAAGAACCCCAGAGGGACAGGCTGGCCTAACCCGGCCAGAGGCAAGGCCTGTGACCACACCCCCCACCCCCACCTCTGTGGTCCCAGCCACTCCCGTCCCACCCACCCTGCGGGCCTGCTCCAGCTGCTCCGCCAGCTCTCCCAGCGCCTGGCAGTGGCGCTGCCTCAGCTCCTGCACCGCCACCTCGTGAGTGCGCGTCTCCTCCTCCAGAGCCTTCTTCAGCTCCGTCACCTCCAGTTCCCTCTTGGATCTTTTATTGGGGAGGAAAGGGGTAGGGAATACAATTTCAGGATCAAGGAAGTTAGGGCCTCTGGGGGAGCCCCTGACACCTTGATGTGCCTCCACTAATTGTTTTCTTCTAAAAAGGATGCCTCGCTCTATATTGACTTTGGCAGCGAACTCCTATGCATCTTTCAAAACCCTATTCCAAAGGCCCCTTCTCAGTCAGGACTTCCTGGATTGGTTAGGTGTCCTAATCATTCACAATATCCCAGGCTACCCCACTAAGGAGAGCTATGTTCTGGATTGTTCTGTCTCTCCCAGACCTGGAGATGTCCCATCTCAGGGCAATGCTTGAATCGGACTCATCTCTCTGCACACTTTGGCCCAGAACTGGTGCTCATGAGCAGCTGTGGAGTGAATGAAGCATAGCTGGAGAGCCCCCTCCGGCTGCCCTCCTGCACGGTGGCCTCACCGGAGCTCCTGCTGTGCATTGGTAGAGTCCAACGTGTCTTCCAGCTCGCCCCGCAGCGCCTCCAGCTCCTCGCCCAGGTCCCGCCGCTGCTTCTCCGCCTTGGCCCGGGCCACGCGTTCAGACTCCAAGTCCTCCTGCGCCTCTGCCAGCCCCGCTTGCATCTCCCGCAGGGACTTGAGCAGCTGGGCCCGGGCCCCGCCCTCATCCTCGGCCCTGGAGAAGGCCAGTGGGGTTGGTCAGGGCAGGCGACTCCATATTCACAGCCTCTGCCTTCTTAGCGGCGCATGGAAATGACCCCCGTAATAAGTAACAACCAAGGGGACACTGACTGAAGCTCCTGCCACCTGTAAGGCCTGTATTCATAAGGGCTCGTTTAGTTTATTTTTAAGAGAAAAAGGAAGGGAGAGGGGAGGGAAGTGCTGTTAAGAAAGGAAGGAATAGAAGGAAGAAAGTTTCATTTACTTGTTTATGTATTTGTGGGCTGTTCCCCTGACCCTGGGTCATGAACCCTGGACCTTGAGTTTTACATGGTCCACGACCCAGTCACTGGCTTAGCACCTGAGCCACCGAGGTGCCACAGGGGCTCACTTAATGCTCACAGCAGTGAGGAAACTGGCACTCAGACTGGGGAAAGTCTGCCCAGGACACACGGTAGCACAGCTGGCCTCAGAGTCCCTCTTCACAACCCCTGTGGACAAGCCTCTTGAGGCTCACAGCCGAGTCTGGGTTTTTTTGGCGTTGGGAGGCCGAGTGGAGAGAGAAGACAGAGCATTTTCTTGGCTCCAGTTTCGCACGCAGAATAGTGTAAGTTACACACGGGGCCTGGTTTCTATTTCCCGTAGCCAGGTGGGCTTGGAACCCCTACATGCTACATGCAGAGGGGCCACGGAGGCCCGGGGTGCGGGGTGCAGGGCTGTGAGTGGCTCAGCTGGCGCTGCTCCCAGGAAGGGCTGCAGGAGTGCGCACTGCCTGCCCCACCGGCCCACCCCTGCACCTGGCCAGGGCCGCCTGCAGCTCCTCCTCCTTGCGGCCCAGCTGGGCCCGCAGCTCCTCCGCCCGCTGTTGCTGCTCCACCATCTGCTCCTGCAGCTCCGAGCTCTCCCCGTCCAGCCGCCGCTTCAGCTTCTCCAGCTCCTGGCGGCCCTTCTCCTCCTTCCGCAGGCGGTCTGGGGGCAGGGACAGGGCAGGCACCGAGCTCCAGACCCACGCGCCCAGCTGCTCGTGGGGACCCTTGGCTGCCGGCTGAGCTCAGCATCTCCCTCCACACCTCCTGCTTGTTCTAGCCTCATCTTGGGGTCCCCCACTGTCCCCCAGACCTTGGACCTTTCTCTTCACTCCCATTGACAGTGCCAGCCTCCTGTCTCTCTGCCCCGTCTCCTCCTGCATTCTCCCCCTTCTGTTTTTGATCAAGACAGTCACAAAGGACGGAGACAAAAATGCATCTGAAGCAGACAGGGGGACAGTCAACTAGAGAGAGGGGCCTGAGACACTGAGGAGAGACAGAGCATGGGATTTCAAGGGACGGAAAAAACTTAGTTGCTGGGAGGCACCCGAGCTGTCCTGAGCCTTCATCCCAGCTGCCACGGAGCAGCCCCAGAGCTTGGGGCGGGCACTCACCCTCCATGTCCACGATCGTGGCTTCATACTTGAGGCGAAGCTTATTGAGGCTCTTGATCTTCTCCTCCTCTTCGGCCGCCTGGGACGAGAACTCAGACAGCCGCTCCTCCAGCAGCCTCCGCTCCTGGGGTGGGGAACGAGGCGGGCGGTCAGCAGCCAGGTCGGGCGCAGCCCCTACTCGACCCTCACCTGGCGGTCTCTGCATCTTCGCCCTTCCCCGGCCCTCCTGCTGCCAGCCCTGCCCTTCCCTTTCTCTCCAGCCCACCCAGTTCGCTGCGTCGCGTACATGGCCTCCAGCTACACGGCTGGCCGTTAGGGCCCTGATGGATATGTGGTCCATTGCTGACCGAACGCAGCTAAGCGGCCACGGTGGTTTGGGGTTTCTGCTGCAGTGCTGCTGTGTAACAAACAGGCCCAAATCTGAGCAGCGTTGTGTGGGGGCCTGCAAGCGGCCAGTGCTCTGTGACGGCACCGCTGCCCTGTGGTTCCGGCGGACATACAAGGACCAGGCAGGACCCATAAGCCTCTGCTCGCGTCTCCGCCACCAGCATCCCATTGACCGAAGCAAATCACATTGCCAGTCCCAAGTCCATCAGGGCAGCAGTGACATTCTGACGGCTCTAAGGAGTCCCTTCCAGGGCGCATGCCAAGGGCATGGACATCTATTCCAGAGACTGGAGGGCTGGAAGCGGCCAGCCAGGCCACCCTGCTGGCAGAGGTTTCCTGTTCTCATCCACTCTGTCCTATCCCCCGCTTCTTAGGGGAGCGCCGGCCCTCCAAGCTGACTCCCCAGAGCCTCATGGCTTAAGAAGTCCTGCCCTGGGCCCGTGCTTCTCCAGTGTGAGCAAGCAGAACGTGCCTGGATGACCCCCGCAGGGTTGCTTACAACAGATAACCTGTCCCTCCAGGCAGTGCCGGGTTAATGAACAGTGGTGGCTTCCAGGAAGCCGTGTCCCGAGGGTGTCGCCATGTAGCTGATGTGCCTAAGCAGCACTGTTGAGGTGGGTGTCATGACGCCTGATGATGTGCTCAGGACATTGCCTGATGGCGCAGTTCTCAGTCCGGACCCCCATCGCTCAGTGACAGGTGACTGTCAGTGGGCCTCCATGGACGGGGTGAGCCCAGCTTTGTGAAACGAACTCAGCTGCGTGTGTGCTCATGCGTCTGCGGCCTGAGTTTCCAGGGCTGTCCTGCACTCCAGTGAAGAGGTGACGCAGAGCAGAGCGTCCTGCGGGGAGGAAGCGTCTCCTCCTGCACGGCCCCACCCGGTGCCACAGCCAGTGAGGCGGGGGCTTAAGCTTTTATTCATCTTCACGAGCCCACATGTAGCCAACAGTAGCGCAGAGGCTCCAGAACACACGCCGACAAGCAGAGCTCTGCATGCCTGGAAGAGCCATTCTCTACCTTACTAGAGGGTGACAGGTTACTCTCCAGAGTGTGCACCCCCGTCCCACATCCTCGCCCCCTCCAGGCTCCTCTGACTTATATGTACGGCCGGCATTGAAACTGCTCGGACTGGAGATTCGCGGGTCCAGTGATGCGTGGCTTTTCCAAATCTTCCTTTCCCGTCTCCTCCTCCGTGTGAAGAGGATGAGGATGGAGGCTTCTGTGACGATCCACTTCGGGTTTTAACAGCACTTGTTCTCTAGCTCACTTCAGTGGAAGAACAGAGTCTATGGGCGCGCCCTGGTGGCCTAGCCAATGAGACCTCCTGACACAGTCCATACACATCCCAAGGACCCTGGTTTGAGACCTGGGTCCAGGAGGAATGACAAAGGTGAATAACTAAATAAAATAAATGCTTCTTCCTCCACTCTCTTCCTGCCTGCCTGCTCGCCTTCATTCCTGCTGCACTTATCCTATTTTTTTGTAAAGAGTACAGTCTGTCACACATATAACACATTTTGCTTTGTTTTGTTTTCAAAACACACTTTTTTTTGTAATTACTGTCAGCCCTAGGTCTCAAATCCAGGTCCTTGGGTTTGACCTGGTCTGCATCTTAGTCACAGCCACAAAATATATTTTTACAGACTGAGTACGTTAGCAGCAGGGGTTTGGCCAACAGCAGGTGATTAGCAGTTCAGCTGGGAGGGATTCAAAAGTTGTACCCAGAGTTTTGACTGCAGGGGGTCAGCACTCCAAACTCCCACGCTGTTCAAGAGTCAGCTGTAGCTGCTGATGTGGTGAGTGTGAAATGTGACTTAATTCTCAGGTCCGTGATGACCAGAGATTCTTTTTGTGGTTCTATTTGCTATTTGCTCCTTGAAGGATTGCCTATTCATATTCTTTGCTCATTTCCCTATTGGCTGTTGAGTTTCTGCTTATTAATTTCTAGGAGCTCTTTCTAGAACGCAGACACCCATTGATCTATTTAGGCTTGTTAGAGAGTGAGTGGGAGGAGGGCTCAGAAAATAGAAAGGAGCAACAGAAACTCAAGGACCTAAGATCTACTACATCCCATCATCTGCCTCAGGACCTTTGCACATGCTGCCCTTTCTCTGAAAACAGAGTCTCTCTCTCTCCTCTCTTCTCTTCTCTTCTTCCTCTCTCTCTCCCTCTCTCCCTCTCTCTCTCTCCCGCCCCCCCGCCCCCAGGCTAACATCTCCAGCCTCACTTTATTCCAACTCCCCGCACTTGTACATCCTGGCTTTCTTTCAGTTCCTCCGATATGTCTGTTCTCTCCTTCTTCCTTTCTGACCATTGCGCCAAAAGAATATTCCAGAAGACTCCTATGCATCCTTGAGCTCTCAACTCAGGCAGCAATCCCTGACCACCCCCAAAACAGGTCAGGTCGCCTCCCTCTATGGTTTTCTGTTCTTTTCTGACACCATTTATATTTAAGTCACAATGTGCGAGGATGTTCATTTCCAGGGGTGACTCATCTTGTGTCCCCTTCCCGCAGTCCTGTGAGTTTTCAAGTCAGTGGAGTGCCATGTCCGCCAGTCCTGGCAGACTAAGATGGTGGCAGACGCTTTGCCATGTCTGATCCAGCGGCAGAGTCTAAATCCCCCTCCTTGAAGCTGGTCAGAACCTCTGCTTCAAGCTTAGTGGGTCTGGCCGATAAAGTTTTATTGGCACTCAGCCAGGCCTACGGGACCGAATGCAGCCTCGCAGCCCCATGCGTTCAAGTCAGACGCTATAGGAGGGCGTTTCCTGGCCACCTCCCGGGCTCCAACCTCTAGGCTTGTGTCATTACTCCAATATTTGCAAAACCATGAATTCGCCTGGCGACACATTTCTCAGAACGTGACCCTGTCGTTAAGTCACGCCGGACTGACCTGTCCCGGCTGCTTTCAAGCTGCTATGACAGAACTGAGTGGCATGGACCCAAGCGTTCGCCATCTGGCCTTTGAGAGAACTCGGCCAGCGCCTGGCAGCAAAACTTGGCAGAAGTGACAGAGTCTGTCACAGGCCTGGATGTCGTAGGTGTCAGGAGTCCTAGCTCTGCTGCGGGGATGGTGGTCACCGACGAGCCAGCTTGTGACTACGAGTCCCTGAGCGCCACGCGCAGGTGACAGTGAAAGCTCAGGGTGTTAACCAGACCACCGCCTCCGCTAGGCCCGTAACGACGCACAGTATTTGCACGGTAAGTACCCGCTTGAGTGAAGGCATGACTAAGGCAGCAGGAGAGAGAAGGGTTGAAGGGAGAAGGAGGGGAGACAGTGGGTTTCCGAGACCCGAGGGGCGTGGCGAGCAGGGGGCAGGGGCGGAGCCACCCCGGAGCACCTGCACACCACGAACGCGCACAGGCACACCTGCAGCCCTTGGCCACCCCTGGCCCCACCTTGCTGAGCTTGGTGTTCTGGTCCTCCAAGAGCAGTAAGTCCTCCTCGAATTTCTTCATCCTGGCCTCCGTGGTCACCTTCTCCAGCTGCAGCTTCTGTCGCGCCCCCTCCTCTGCCTCGAGGTGGGTCTCCAGCTCCTGGGATGGGGAGGAAGGAGCGGTGAGGACCCAGGGGCCCCGCGGGCCGGGGCGTGAAGGGAAGGATGGGGTGGGGGAAGGTCACGGACCCTTATTAATCTTCCTACTTCATTCATCCACCCACAAGCATCTATTTCAATAGCAATGTTTTATGTGTCTTTATTTACTTATGTATTTTTTAAGGAAAGGTGCAGGCAGGAATGACGGTGAGCAGAGGCAGGCAGGCAGGCAGGCAAAGAAAGGAGGAAGGATCTTTTTCTTTCTTTTTTTTTTTAAATTTAGTTCATCTTGGTTCCCCCGCCCCCACCTTCACTGAACCTAGGACCTTGGGATGTCAGCTCCAGCCACCCATGACCCTGAACTGGAATAAGCCATTTGGAAAGTGAATACAAATGACTTTTAATATTAGAAGTGTTTGTATCTTTATTTAGAACTTCGGTGATGTCTTGTGACCTGAAATCTGCCTTAGGAACAAAATGCTTATATTAATGGACCTACAATTCAACTCGTCATTTCACTTAAAGTCACAGTTTCCAAGAATCTATTCATCACGTTTAAGTGAAAACCTAGTGACAATTTAGCACCTGAATTGAGATGTGCTGTAAGGGTAAAATACACAATAAATTTTGGAGACCCTGCCATGGAATCCAGCAGCACAGAGACAAATAGAGTGAAGAGACAGAAATAGGTAAGTACTGAGGATATCATTTGAGTGCCTGGATCCAGCCATGCCTGAAGCTTATGCATACATTCTAGAGTCTCCTATTACTTCAATGACCAACAACAAAAAGGCATTCTTTTCGCTTAGGCTACTTTGAGCTGAGTTTGCTTCAAATTCACAGCCCAAACAGGCATGATTTGCAAAAGTTAAGGTGGGTGGGGTTGACAGAAGGGAGGGAGTGGCCTACAGGACAGTGGGGGCCAGACCTGGATATGCTGCTGCAGCCTCCTCTTCTCTGTTTGCAGCTGGCGGCTGCACTCCTCTTCCTCGCCCACTCGGGCCTCCAGCTCCGACACCACCAGCTCCAGCTCCTGCTTGCGGGCTGCCAGCCGCCCCCGTGTCTCCTCCGCCTCTGCACACAGTTCTGCCTCTGCTCGCAGTTGCTCCGCCAAGCGGGTGCGCTCCTCTTCCAGCTGGGGATTGGGTGGGAGGTCAGTGGTCAGAGCTGCCAGGCAGGCCCTCCACAGAGTTCCCTCCTGCTTGACTCAGGCCTCAGGCTCCAGCCTCCTCCCCAGCCTCCCGACTTGGAGTCTCTCCCTTTCCAGTCCATCCTCCAAGTAATCTCAGAGAGGCCTTTTTACCATCTCACATTTCAAGCATTACTCCTACGCTTAGAAGTTTAACCAAAGGAAATAATTCAGAAAAAGCAAACAGAAACATGCTCAAGAAGGGGTTCGCTTCTGCAGTATTTTAAGATCCTGGAAATACTAGGAACGATGAAAAGTCCACCGCCTGCATTCTGCAGCTCAGCCATGTAGCGGACTAACCATTGCGGAGGGGACCCTGGAGCCCAGCCCCCTGAGTATCTTAGGTCTGCAGGAACCCCCCTTGCTCCACAAGCAAGGAAGGGCTCCCCTCCCAGTACCTCTGGCTCAAACACAATACACAGTTCCAGCCCCTGCTGGGCCCCGGCTCAGTTCCCATCCTAGCCCTTCTCCCAACAGCCCAGCAAGGAGCTAATTCTCAAGCACAGGCCCGCCCTTGGCCCCGCCCCAGAACATGGCCCCGCCCACCGCCCGGGGCCCCGCCTCTCACCTGTGCCACTCGGCCCTGGAGCTCGCCCACTTCGCGAGCACTCTGCTGCTGCAGCTCTTGCACTTTCTGCAGCTCCTGAGCCCGCGCCTGCAGCACCTCATCCTGGCGAGTCACCTGCAGCAGTGGCTTCACCTAGGGGAGGGTGATGGTGAAAGGCTGGCTGGCCTCCACGGGGGCGTGCGCTCATCTATAAAGACCTATCAAAAGCTTTTTTAGAGGGCCAGGGAGGGAATAGTTGAGGCTCTGCAGAGCCTTCTGTCTGTTTTAACTGAACCCCTCAGATGTCATCAAAGACAGCATGCTAAGCACTCCAGAAAGTGAGCTATAATCTGTCAACATCGCCCTAGGTGTGGGGTCCATGCAGCAAGGATTTCTGTTTTCATTCCATTTTATCAAGAGCTCCTAAAAATGACTGGCACATAGTAGATGCTCATTTAACACTGGCACGTACGCCTACAATTCAGACACTATATTCAGAACTATCCCGAAGAGTCCAAAGAGCTGTTATCTCCAGATCTCCATCTTACCTCCTTCTCTCCATTTTCCCACTGCGGCTACATCCTGTCCTGAGCTCACAGGGGGCCCCAACTCTGGCTCTGTGCCTTTGGGGCTTGCCGATGTGTCCTGAAGTTTCTGGGATGCCCACAGGACTCCAGCCAGGCCAATGGGGTGAAACCCAGGCTGTGGCTGGAGGTCTGAGATAACAAGACACACAGGCCTACTGGTCGGGGCAGTGAGTCTCAGTTGGCTGATGGCACCCCAAGTCTGCAGGGGATCCTCACAGAGAAGCCACATGAGCAGCACAGAATGCCAGGCAGTGACAGCATTTTGGGCCTGCGTGCAGTAAAAGGCCAACTGAGCAGGGCTGAGCTGCCCAAACCCAGCATGTTTTAAAGAAAGTTCTGGCCCTTCACTGGCTCCTGGGAGATAAGCTCTAAGCCCTTGGAATATCCTGCCTGTTAAAGTGACTTTGCCTGGAGGCTGTGGATCACCCAGCATCAGCTTGATCTTTGGAGGGTCTGGAGACTGAGTAGGTGAGGTCAGCCCTGGGGTTGGTCACCAAGTGCTTGAACCCCAATGAAAACCTTGTACTTCCAGGCTCGGGTGAGCGTCTCTAGCTGGCAATGTCCCACAGGTGTTGTCACATGTGGTTTCTGGGAGAATTAAGTGGTGTCCATATGACTCCACCGGGAGAAGACATCTGGGAGCTCACACCTGTTTCTCCAGGACTCTGCCCTGTGTACCGTTTGCCTTTGATCTCGTCCCTTTATAGTCATAAACCATGAGCACAATAGCTCATCTAAGTGCTACGGATCCTTCCAGAAAATTATGGAATCGGAGGGCATCTTTGGGACCACCCACTCCATCCTGGATCCAGCTGTCCCTGAAGCTGTCTCGAATCTTTTACCCATGTTGGTTCGAGGTCGATTTTAGGGTCTCTTGCTACCTAAAGAATCTAACACAGGCAAGGCTGGCTGGTCCCATTTCAGAGACGCAAAATAATCCCCTGAGGGCCGAACAAAGGAAGCCACCAGCCCGGCCCGAGCACACCTGCCCAAGCACACTTGCCGAGGTCCTTCCCGCGGCTCAGACCACCTGCCGGAGGCCTCACCTTGATGAAGAGTCGCCACCACTGCCAGTGCCGCAGCTTGAGGTAGGCCGCACAGTTCCGCTGCATCACCCGCAGGGCACTCTGCTGCTGCTGCCGCTTCTGGAAAGCCCTGGTGTGACAGGGAGTGCGGAGGAGTGGAGGGAGGCCCGGCCTGCAGGCCTGGCGCCCTTGGCAGGAGCAAGGCTCCCTTCAAGCAGTCACTCGTCATCAGACTGCATGCAAGTGCCATTCTATTATCGGTAGATGGGATGTGTGCAGCCTTCTGCCTTCAACCCTCTCCGCGCTGACCCCTCCTCTCTGTTCCCAAGCTCCCAGCCACAGTCCAGGCCTCATCTTCCACCACCTAGGCCCTCATAGCCCCAGGCTCCTATCTCTCCCCTCCGCTCCACCCCGACGTGCCTCAGTGGGGCCTTCCCATATTCAGAACTGACCCACCTCCCCGGCTCACAGCTCTCAGCTGTGGCTCCCCGGTGCCCCAGGACAAGGCCCCCACCCCTCAAGCTGCTGTTTGGGGAGTCCTTTATTCTGATTCTTCCTCTGGGCCAGTTCCAAGGAGGGAGGAGACCCCCTTCCCAGCATACTCCCCGCCTCTCACATCATGCGGCCGGGCCCCCTGCCTGGAGCACTTTCCCATCCTCCGTCCACCTGGGCATCTGGTTGGGCCTTGGGGGTGGTGGTGGGGGGCCTCCTGCTGCACTTCCGTGACCCCCTGAACTCTCATGCTTTGTTCCCAGTATGTCTCTCCCTCCACACTGGATCCCTCAAGGGATGGGACAGCAGGGGACCTCAATCTGGTTTGTCAGGGCTTTAGCAAATCACGCCTCCTGGGAAACTTTCAGGTCCCAGGCAAAAAGGGATGGTGCATCCACCCTATGGCTGGGCCTAGCTCTTCTCAAGCATAGGCCTGGCCTCTAGGGGTCCTCGGGGCTATAGGACCAAGAATCCTGAGTATCTAGTGCCTCCATTTCTTTGTTTCTCAGCACTTTTTCCATCTTTGAGGCCCCAACATCTGGGGCCAACTGGTCAACCCCACCTTCTGTGAGCCTCTGGGTCCATCTGGTCAACCTCTCCAGACCCCAACTTGGCCTATAGGACCCCCAAGAGACGGTGTGCTGCCCCACCTGCGAGCCAGGTATCCCCGGGCAGCTGCCTGGAAGGACACGATGATGTCCGTGACCTTCAGGTCACGCTCTTCTTCCAGCTGAGCCAGGACTCCCGCCCGGAAGAAGATTTTGCTCTGCCCCACGCGGTAGAGGTTGGGGTCCAGATCCAGGGCCTGGATCTGTGAGGAATGGGCACAGGGTGATGAGAGGGGAGCCCCCTCCTCCATCGCCGGGTTCTGTGCACGCACACGCGTGCCCCTGGCCCTGCCCCACTCACCATCTTCTCGCACGCCTGCTTCCCGTCCATAAAGCCCTTGGGGATGGCGTTGGGCGTCAGGATCTCGTATCTGCAGTGGGCAGGGAGGGCGGGGCGTGGACGGTCACAGCGAACTGTCACCTGCCACAGCCAGGCACTGGGCTCAGAGTGACAGACAGTAAGAGACCGATGACAATAACAACGGAGAGAAACATGAATCTTCGCGTGTCACTGATGGCCAGGCACCGGGATAAGAGCACTGATACCAGGGACCCGGATGATCGTAGCTCTGCTCTCGGGCTGTTTCTTACTCTACCACCATATCTCACTGCCGTGCAAAGCAAAGTGAGTCTCAGGACGGAAAGGAGACAATAACAGCGAATAGCAGCTGGTGCCTTGAATACTCATGTGTCAGGTCCTGAGCTCAGTGCTTTATTGCAGTGTCTTTCAAATTTTCTGAGTGTAACAATATAAACATATGTTTCATAAATACATGTGAGTCTGTCTGTCCTCAGAGCCTCGCTTGTGCCCTTTCTCTGGGTCTCGACATTTCATATAAAATAATGTACTTATATATATAGATATACATATGTGCACATATATCACATATACTTCATATATTAATATGCATTATTTTATGATTGGTAATTGAGAAGCTTTTCTATTAGTTTCTCAGTTGCAAGGGGCCTCATGAATATGCAGATCCTTATTTGGTAATTCTGGGGGTGGGGCTTGGAAATTTGCATATCTCACAAGCTACCCTGTGATGCTGATGCAACTGGTCCAGGGACCACACTTTGAGTAGCAATCTCTAGCCCTGTGCTGCCCAGCAGAGCAGCTACCAGTCCCCAGGAGCTACTGAGACCTGGGAAACATGTTCTGTATAGCTGAGCAACTGGATTTTTAATTGCATTTAATGTGAACCAGTCAAGTTTAGATTAGAAAGCTGAAGCACTGTAACTTATTTTTATGTTCAAAACAACTTCACTGTTTTGACAGGGCATTCCAGTTTCCACGGGACATTTAGTGTCAAACTGAGGTGTGTGCTGTGGCTAAAAGACACACACCACAGGCTGAAGACGTGGTAGGAAAAAGGAGGTATAATATCTGACCACTTTTTATCTTGATTATATGTTAAAATGATCTAAATTCTTGGTGGTATCGGGTTATATAAACTTTCCTGTGAACATTAATTTTCCATTACTTTTTACTGTAAAAATAAGTTACTGGCGTGCATGCCTTGGTGGCTCAGTTGTTAAGCCCAGACTGGGGGAGCAGTTCACATACAGCCCAAGGAAATGGGTTCGTAGCCTGGGTCTGGGGGAATAACTCAAATGAGAAAGTACATAAATAAAACACGTCTTCCTCCTTGTACATTTGAGTTTATATTTTATTTATATTAATCCGTATGAAGTGAAAATTTTGTTGTTACTTGCTTCTTATCGGATGATATTTTCTGTCCATCCTATTCTACTGCATTTTTGTTTTTGTTGTTCTAAAGGAAAGGTGCCGGCAGGAAGACAGAGGAGGAAGCACTTAATCTAATTTAATTTATTTAGTCGTTCACGTTGGTTTCCCCCAGACCCGGGAGTGAACTCAGGTCCTTGGGATCTACGTGGATTGCGCTCTGTCGGGGGCGACGAACCTAACTGATGCTCCCCCAGCAGTGCCTCTCCTGTGTTTTAAAAGAACGCAACACAGTGCTGCGTGCACGTCCCGTCTCAGGAGCCTACTGTGTGGGTATCGCTCTCAAATATCACAGCGGACTCTGAGCCCCAGCAAACCTAAGGGACTTGGTATAAGTGCCTGGCTCTGAGGCAGCCCTGGGGGCATTTGGATGCAGGTGTGAAGGCTTCCAAACCCTAGCGGCACCCCCTGCCCCACTCACCGCTGTCGGAACTCCTGGAAGAGGATGCGGTTGGGGAAACCCTGGCGACAGATGCGGATGCCCTCCAGGACGCCATTACAACGCAGCTGGTCCAGCACCAGCTTAGGCTCCAGCTTCCCAGCCTGCGGAGAGCAGAAACCAACACGCAGGGTCAGCAGCAGCCACACGGGGGCGCCACTCGCTGGTGGGACCTGCTGGTTGAACCACAACCACACGGGGGCGCCAAGCCTTGGACCGACATGCAGGTCCAGCGGTGGCCACTTGGGGGCGCCACCCATAGCCCCGCCGCTGTCCGGGGAAACCAGAAGGCAGGCCGGTGTTTGGGGCCAAAATGGTTGAATGTTGGCGGTTTCCTATGGTTTAACTTAAAGGTTGCTGAGCACGAACATATGTCAGGTAGAAATGTCTGCCCTGGGGGAGCCCCCAGTCAGTGAGAGACTGACCATAAAAGAAGTTAAAAAGCCACTAATAAAGGAAAGAAGGAAATAATAAATGCTCAGTTATTCTTCTGCGGAGAGAAGAGCATCGGGGGGCCGGGGGGTGCTGATCTGCACAGAGGAGGGACGGTGACAGGCCTCACGAGAAGATGTTCGTAAATCTGTATTTTGGGTGGCTAACTTTCGTTGCTTTTTTCTTTTAAAAATGGTACACAAATAGTAAAAATATAAACAGTGAAAACATTCAAATGACACATTTTAAAAGAGGCCTCTTGCCTTGCTCAGGCCCCCAGAGTAGTTAACACAGTCTCCAGGGTCTTAAGGAACCTTCCAGGTCGAATGTTCACAACCCCGGCTACACTGGGGCCCTGGGGGAGATTTAAAAAGGAGGGCAGAGGGAGTCCTGCGGCTCAGAGGCTAAGCCCACAGCTGGGGTGTGGTCCGCATACAACCCAAGGACCTGGGTTCAGGGCCCAGGGTGGGGGAGCAACTAGAAATGAACTAAATAAATAAAATGTTCCTTTCTGCTTGATGCTGGCTTGCTTTACAAAGAAAAAAGAAAAGAAAAGCCAACGATCAGTATCCAGCCCTGGCCAGACATAATCTCTGTGGAGCGGGGAGAAAACAGGAGAAACACCATTCTAAATCCTTTCCTAGGGTCATCTATGCATGTGGGTGCATGGGCGCCGAACTCATCCTGGCTCCAGAGATGGTCACGTGAACTGGATCTGACCAATCAGTGACCGGTTCAGGGGTAGGCACAGAAGACCTCCTGTGCCAATGAGAGCCTGCCCTGGGATTTCCCTGAAGCCACTGGGTGAGAGACTGACTTTCCCCCAGAAAACCAAGAGAATGAAAACTTGGGGCATCCGTGAATGGCTTGCCATCCTGAGGAGGGAGGGGACAGAGAGAGAGAGTGTGTCAGTCCTTCAGAGTGAAGACAACACAGAAAAGCAGACCCAAACAAAGGAAAAAGATGCCCGACAGCACACTTGAACACCTGGATCCAGCCATACCTGAACTTGTCATAGAAATTTCAACTCTGTGAATCTAGACATTCTTTTACCTAAGCCACTATTTTGACTCTCACATTCAAATGAGCCTCAAACAAATAGCTGAAAATAGGAATTAAAAATAATATATAGGATGGTCTCCCAACAGCATTTTGGCTTTTTCCTTTCCTTCCTCCACCCCAACTTGACACCACTGACTTGAGTGGGTAGAGTTCCAGCAAGGGCAGAAGATTTATTACATAAAAGATGACTAAGAAAACAACTAAATATTCAGCATATATTAAGAGACAGGTTCCTCACTTTCCCCAAAAAAGAGCTTCAGATTTGTAGGGGGAGAAAGTTGGAATGCGCTCAGGCTGGACTGGAACTTGACATTGCCGGTGCAAACTCGATATATAAAGATAGTTATCGAAATAAACACAAATGGGCTTGCGTGTGTGTACGTGGCTGTTTAAAGAGGATCCTGGGGGGGGCGACACCCCGACATGGCAAGCTCACCTAGCACCCAGACTCTGAGCATCAGTCTCCACTAAAAAGAAGCAGGGCCCCTTGGAGAAACCAGTCTGCGCGTGCCAATTTTCTTCAAATATAAGCTACTGCCATTGTATAATCTGCGATTATGTTATTTGCCACCAAGAAAGAAACACTTCTATCAATTAAACTCTGTCAGGTCTTTGATGGTAAGCCCCACCCAACCTCAGAGATGCTAAAGTATGAGAAATACATGTCTTAGATTTGAGGAAATATGGCATTTAGAGACACAAATACACACACACACACACACACACACACAGCCCCAGGAACCAGAGTTCCTGCTTTCTGAGGACATTGTAACCTTGGGCACCGAAGTTTGTGGTCTTGTTTTCCACTCATTTGGACCCTTATGGACAGGATTCCTTCTCCGATTTCCCCAGCAGGAAAATTTTCTGGTGTTTTGGGAAGCCAGGCATGGTCTCTTCACACCTTCATGATTCCTCCAGTCCCAGCAGCCTTCTTTCCTTCCCTGTACCTACCATGCTCCAACCTACCCCTGGGCCTTTCCACAAGCTGTTCTTGTTGGAACACATATATCCTGCAGAGCTCAATTATCACCTCCTCCAGGGAGCCTTCCCTGACTTCACAGATCAGATCAGACTTGATGTGATACCTACCTACAAAATCAGCCAGATACTCCTTCTTAAATACTTATGCTCCCCACTAGATCCTGAGCTCCTTGAGAATAGGGGTCAGCTGTGCTTTTCTCTCTAGCAGTTCCCCAGTGCCTGATACTCTAATAGATGCTCAATAAAATATAAGTTCCTCTGAATTAAGGAATTTTCACACGAGGGTCCTGATCCAGGAGGGGAAACAATGCACTCACAGTCAGTCAGTCAAAGGTGGGCGTGACACCAGATGTGGTTCTGCCCAAGTCCAGTGGCCAAGCTGCCACCTGCTGCCTGCCTGGCATGGCTGGGCCACTCACCCGCTTCTCGTGGTTGGGGACGATGCAGCGGACGAAGCTGGGGTTGGTGTTGCTGAGTGTGGCCATGAGGCGGCTCAGGGACTCCTTGTAGAGTTGCCCCACCGTCCGGAACATGCCCCGGCGGGGGCGGCCACCTGGGGGACCGTCCCCAAGGCTGCTCACTTGCTCCAGACCAACGATCCCCTCCACTGTGGGAAGAGATAGATGGAGAGAAAGAGAAAGTCAAGGGTAGGTCTAGGGAGCTGACTGACCAAAGGTCAAGGGTCCTATTATTTATAGGACCTGACACTTTACATATGAAAGACCATACACACAGCCAGTGAGGGAGGTAATATCAGTCCATTAGACTGATAGGCAAACTAAGGCTCAGAGAGGCTTAGACTGTGCCCAAGGCTACACATCTAAGAAACTGAAGGTCCAGCATTCGAACCCAGGCCATGAGTTCTCTGGAAACCTCTTCTCCATTCTCCTCATCAGAGATGATGACGACCAAGACAGATGCTTCCTGAAGACGTGTTCTCAGCCAACCACCCCTCAGAGCACCCCACACAGTTGGCTTAGTATAAGCCTGCAAGAATGGTTCCCATTGTACAGGTGAGGAAAACGAGGCACGCAGAGAGAAAAGGTCGCCCACAGACACCGCCACATGGATGTATCCTTAAGAACCTGAAACATTACATTAAAAATACAAGGAATACACCGCTGTAGCAGGCTATGAAAGCCTGAGACCTGGGTTTGCTACCTGGGGTTGGAGAAACAGTGTAAAAAAATCTGGCCTTTATGTGCCATATTTAAAATAAGAGAAACTGTTAGCATGCTCAGGTGGAGTAGCAGTCAGGCCCGCTGTCTCTGGTCGAGTGCAGACCACATACATCCCAAGGACCTGGGTTCATATCCCAGGACTGGGGAACAAGCAGCTGAAATGAAGATAAAGTGCTTCTTCCTCCTCTCTCTCCCTGACTGCCTGCCTACTCACTTTCATTCCTGCCTGCACTTTTCCTTAAAAAAAGGCAAATTGCCTCTATAGTAGCAATCTTTCCAGAAAGTCCTGATTTCATGGTAAACCTGTTTTCACTATTGTCACTTCCTGGTATCACTTCAGCCCGTGAGAAATACCCACTCCTTCCTCTCAGCTTCTATATATCAAGTCACGCCAGGCCTCAGGAACGTGCAGCAGGCAGGCAGGCAGGAAGAGAGAGGAGGAAGAAACACTTCATTTTATTTAGTTTTTCCCCCATCCCAGGTCTTGAAATGAGGACCCTGGGATGTATGTGGACAGTGCTTGGTGGACTAAACCTCTAGACCACTAAGGCACACCTCTTCATTTCCTTTAAAGGAAAGGTGCAGGCAGGGAAAAAGGTGAGTAGATAGGCAGAAAGAGAAAGGAGGAAGAAGCATCTTATTTTTTATTATCTTTTTTTTTTTTTTTTTAATTTAGTTGTTCACAATGGTTGTTTCCTCCCAGACCCAGGACTCAAATTCAGGGGTATGTGGCTTGCTCTTTGGAGGCGCTTGATCTAACTGTTATTCCACCAGGGGGCGCCCATTTCTTAAGTTCTTGCAGTAGGAGCTGAGGCTCTGGGACCCAACATCCTGGGTTCAAGTCCTGGCTATGCCACTTGCTGGCTGTGTGACCCCAGGAAAGTGACCTAACCTCTCTGTGCTTCCATTTTCTCATCTATATAATGAGGGGGCAGTACTATCAGTTGCCTCATTGGGTAGCTCAGAGGCCTCTGTGTCAATCATGGTAAAAGGGCTCTGCAGAGCGCCCGACATATCCCGGTCCCCACCAAACACTCTGACACCATCACGTGGCGCTGTTACATGCACCTTAGTCAGAAGGAAGCTTCACGCTGTGTGAGAATCCGGGCACTGCTGAGGACGCCGGCAAGGAGGAAGCAGAAAGAGAGACCTCCGCATGGAGAGCAGTGGGGACATTATTTAAAACTAGGCTCCCAGCAGTCCAAGGCCCTCCCGCCTCGACCAGCAAATCTCACCCGTTGACACACAGCAACACCCACCCCCTGACGGAGAAACGGCAGAGCTGCGTCTCCCTGAAGATCCTGGGGGCAACGGCGAGAAGGAGCCCAGGTAAGAGAACTGCTGGAAGCCCCCGTGTTCTGGGGGGAGAGGAAGGTGGGGACAGATGGCATTGGCAGAGGGGTGGATGCAAAGGGAGGAGCATGAGAACAGAGGATGAAGAGAAGGTGACAGGAAGAAAAACAGAGGAGAGGGTTATTCGTCAACAGAGCAAAGCAGGTGGGGAAAGTTGAGTGTTGGCTATTAGCTTCTAAAGCCAGGGAGACTGTCTTGGTCACCTCTGCATCCCCCCACTGAGGGCATCAATGTGGGCTGAAAGGACGAATGTCTTCTATGAGAACTGAGTGTGAGAGGAAACTGTCCCTAGCGCTTGAGTCCCTTTTTGCCCTGGCTGCCAGGAAGCTCAAGGACTATCTTGATGTGCCAGGACAGCTGGCTGAGTTCGCCTTTTCTCTCCTAAGGCCAGGATGTTGACACCCAAATCTGGGCTCAGGGCAGCTGTCCTGGAGACTGACGCAAAAATGGCTCCCAGTCCCCACTCATCCCTGTAACGTGCTGGTGCGGGCCCAGCAGGGAAACCGGTTCTCACCATCTTTCCAGATCTCCGCTGTGAGCCGGTCTGTGCTCTGGTGCAGCAGAGCTGCGACGCTGTCGTTCAGAGGGTCCATGTTTTTCATCAGCCACTCATTGGCCTTGTAGTCAACCTGAATGATGTTCGAGGAGGGCGGTGAGATCCCAGGTTCTCCCCGCTGCGCAGCGCTCAGCACCAACCAGAAGGCATTGGCGCCACCTTGTGTCCAAATCTTGAACTGCACCCTCCATCCGCAGGGGCACTCCCTTCACTCCCCGTTTATGTTTGTTTACGCCTCTGTAACCATGACCAGAACGTTCTCCTTGTCCATTCTACTAGCCACACTGGCCTCATTGCTCTTCAAACATGCAACTCATTCCCACCTCCAGGTTTCAGCCCCTGCACTTTCTGCCCCCTGGAATTTCCTCAATGGGAATTTTCTCACCGCTGGCTCCTTCTGGGGACTTAGGACTTTGCCTGGAAGCCCCCCACTGGCAAGGAGGAAGTGTTACCCACCACAATTGTCTGCACATCTCGACACCAGAGAGCGGCTGCCTGAGGCCAGCCAGGTCCCATCGTGGCCCAGCACAGGGCTAAGCCCACAGGAGGACTTAGAAAATGCAGCGAATAAACTCTGTGCGGGACACAGAACTCCAGGGTTTCTTCCTCTTGACCTGTGTATTCCGTTCCCTCCTCCTGAACCCTTCCCAGCGTCAACTGCCCATCCTTGGAGTTACACTAGAGTCATGAGCTAAATCCAGCTTGCCACCTCTTTTTGCAAATAAAGTTTTCTTGGAATATAGTCTTTATTACTTTATGCATTCATGTATGTATTACCTGTGGGCTCTTTCAAGCTACAACAGCAGAACTGAGTATCTGTGATAGAAACAGTCTGGTTCACAAAACAGAAATGATGTACCTCGTGGTCCTTCACAGAAAATGTTTGTTGAGCCTTGATGTAGATTTCAGATCAAGCATTACCCTCCTCTGGACATTGACACTGCCCTTAGCTGCCTCCATTAATACCTAACCGCCTTATATCCTAGTGGCTTGTATTTGTCTCTTTTCCAGAAAAGGAACTTTGTGAGGATAGAAAGAATGTCCCCATCTTTGCTCAGGGCCAAACGCACAAAAGGTACCTGTTGTCTGCATGAGTGAATAAAATGTACATTAGTCTCCTCCTGGTGAACTCCTATCCATCCCTCAAAACCCACTGTAAATATCCCTTTGCAGACTTTGTCATGCAGAGTCCTCACTCCTTGGGCTTTCCTAGGCCCTGTCCTGGCTGTGTCTTGTCCCACTGGATATGAGGCAGCTCTTGTTTTTCCTCTGCATCTTCTTCAAGTGTGTAGTCAAGTGATGCCCACTCCTGCCCACACGCCCCCAGGCAAGCCATAGACCCCTACCTTGCCCGCATAGTGCAGGACGCTGAAGTCGGCCTGATCTCGCAGTTGCCTTGGCCGTTGGAACTTGGGGTGGCTGCCCTGCTCCTGGGCCACCTTCTCTACGAAGGACTTGTCTGTAGCCTTTGGGAACCAGCATTCCTCATCCAGCAAGGCCAGGAGCCCGGGGGGATTGGCCTGACCATTAACAGGAGAAGAGTGAGTTAAATCCCTGAATATTGGACACGCAGGCTGCTGCTCATTTAATTAATTAGTTTTTTAAAAGGAAAGGTACAGGCAGGAATGAAGGTGAGAAGGTAGGCAGGAAGAGAGAAGGAAGAAGCATTGATTTATTTGTTGTTCATCTTGCTTGTTCCCCCAGCCGGGGACTAGAACCCACGTCCTTAAGATGTGTGTGGACTGTGCCATGGTGGACTTATCCTCTCGGCCACCAGCGGGCGCCAAATTGCAGTTCTTAGAAGGGCGGCTGGGAGGTCCTCCCAACTGTGAGACTTAGCAGGACTGGAGCTGGGCTGTGGGGTCGTGTCCGGGGCCTTGGGGTGGGGGGCGCGGACCTACAGGCGAGACGCTGTGTGGACAACAGCCCAGCCGCACCAGGCGGAGCAGGGCGGACAGGGCGACAGTGAGGCTGGAGGCTCACCGGACGCTCGATGAGGTCGATGCAAGGCTGCAGGTCGAGGCCGAAGTCCAGGAAGGTCCAGGGGATGCCCTCGCGCTGGTACTCCTCCTGCTCCAGGATGAACATCGTGTGGTTGAACAGCTGCTGCAGCTTCTCGTTGGTGTAGTTGATGCACAGCTGCTCGAAGGAGTTCAGCTGCGGGCAGAGGGGCAGGGGCGAGCCGTGAGCGGGGAGCGGGGAGCGGGGAGAAGAGAGACGGGGACGGGGAGAGATGAGGAGGGGCAGGACGGGCAACAGGACAGACAGGAGGGAGACAGCGCCGGACCGGATAGATGGGGGCAGACGGGAGAGCAGGGGACTCGCAGGGTGACCGGGCTGCCCCCGCCCACTGACCTGGAAGATCTCGAAGCCAGCGATGTCCAAGATGCCCAGAAAGGACGCGCCCTGGCGGGGGCTGCGGTCCAGAGCGCGGTTCAGGCGCAGCACCAGCCAGCGGAAGAGGCGCTCGTAGGTGGCCTTGGCCAGCGCCTCCAGCGCGAAGTCAGCCTGCGGGCGGGTGGTGCGCAGTGAGGCCGAGCTCCAGCGCCCCGAGCCCCGAGCCTCAAAAAGCACGGGTGTGGCCCGGCCTCCTCAGGGCTCAGCACGAACCAAGACAGTGACAAGAGCGGTGATTACTGAAACCCGACTGCGTGCCGGGCAGTGAGATGCTCATGCCCCCACCCTGGTCCCAGCGCCTTGGCGTTGTGCGCAGACTCCTACTTGCTGTGCCCCCAGCCCATCCATTTAGCTAGTAAAGGGGAATTTTTCTAAAAGACACCTTGAATCAAGTCACTCCCTGGCTTTAAAAACAGACCCTCACAGGTCTCCTGTTGCACTTTGGAGGAAAATCACCTCCTTAGCGTGGCTCTCAAGACCTTGTGTGATCTGTCCATTTCCAGCCTCTCTGCAGATTCAACCACCTGTCTACGCATCTCTCTCCCCTCCCTGACCTTAATGTTCCAAGCCTGCGAGCTTGTTTCTGCCCCAGGGCCTTTCCACATGCTGTCCCCTCTGCTCTGCATCATCTAGGCCTCAAAACACTCAAAACATCACGTCTCCAGAGAGGACTTTTCTAACCGCTCTAATCTCCTCCTTCCTAAAAGGCATCACTGCTTACCTTTTTAGTTTAATTCTTCTGTTTCTCTACTGGTGCCTCAGCTCCCTGAGGCCCTGGTCTATGTTTCTAAGATTGTTTTTATTCCCAGCTCCTAGATCAGAGCTGGAAACTGAGCAGACGGTCAGCAAAAGTTTGTTAATTAAGAGAAATAACTGCACAAGCTTCTTAAGACCCAGGACCCGGGCGTCAGCCCCCGCCCCGCCCTGCCCACCTGCTCCTTGGTCTGCGCTTTTTGCACGTAGTCTCGGCCAACTTTGATGCGGGGGGTGAGCAGCGCCCGGGAGAAATCCGTCACCCCCAGTCCCAGGAGGCGGCAGAGCTTCTGCGCAGCTAAGAGAAAAGACACGCAGATGCGTGAGTGCGCGGGCAGCAGACCAGCGCCTTCCAGCCCAGGGCGCGCAGGCGCTAAGAGGTGCGCGTTCTTGGGCCCAGCAGTCCTCACAACCTTCCCTTGGGTTGGCCAAAGGAACTCCGGACATGAGCAAAGACTGGCCAGAGGGATGTTGGTGACAGGGCTGTTTCTGATGGACAAACCAGGAAGGCCTTGGGGGTCCAACAACTGGGGTGCAGTGTCAGGCTCAGGCATGGAACACCCTTGGAAAGTCACAGCACAGTAAACTGAGGACGTGTGTGCTTCACGGTGACACATGGTTCACTTCTAAAGTGACAGGAATGTAAACAGATACTGGGTGCCAGTCAATGATTTGCAAGCTGGTGTGTCTGTGTGTGTCTGTGTGTGTATCCGTGTGTCTGTGTATATGTGTCTGTGTGTCTACATGTCTGTGTGTCTCTGTGTATATCTGCATGTGTGTCTGTGTGTCCGTGTGTCGTGTGCACAGCAGCAGTGTCAGTGTCGGGACTTTGAAAAGTACCTGCATGGGAAGTGCTCAGAGAATGAAAAGACACTGGGCCAGGACTGTGCAGTCAGTTGGAGAATCTAGGGGTGGGCTCTAGCTGTCCACTGCCCAATTCTTTCACCCTCCCTGGATGCTCGAGAATGTCCTCGTGATCCTGGGGAGGGGGGAAAGCTTCTGGAACAGGACTTCACTGAGGCAGGAGAACCCAAAATAAATATCAAAAAAGTGAGTCGCCCTCCTTCATGCAGAAAAGAGGGCGAGAGGAATAAGTAAATAAAGAAGCAAACCCATAAAAAGACACCATCTACAATTACACCAAAATTTCCAAGTCTGGAGTGGAAATGAGACAAGAATGAAACCCTTTAGCGAATGCAGAAACATCCTGTGTTTCTGAAGAAATCCTTTGCCACTTTTCTATGTGTTTGGGAATTTTTTATAAGAAAACATTGGGGGAAATTATGCTGGGAAAGACTGAACAAGAATTGAGTATGCGGTACACTAAAAGGAAAACATCTGGATGTCTGTAGAACACCCTATTTTTGTAGGGAAACAATTTGCATAGAGAAATACTCGGGTGCCGAAGTGTTAACAGCTGTTTCTGCGGGGGGTTGGGGGGTGGGTGGGTGCCAGCAGGTGTATTTTCTCCTTAGATTCTGAATTGAAACAATAATTAAGAAATGTGTTCAAGCTCTCTCTTCCATAGTGAGAAAACATTTACTCCGAGTACTCAGCTCCAGCAAAGGGGGAAGGGAAGGGCCAGGAAAATTATGCAGAAAGAGACACATTAAAGAGTCAAAAGAGTCAACTTTCTAAGGATTTACATTTTTCCTCCTCTTTGTGGGGAAGGTGCAAGCGTTGTCTCTAATTCTTCCACGGTGATCTAACGCTATGTCGGAAGTAGTACTTAAGAACTAAAAGAAGTGACTGGGACAATTAGGACGCCATTAAAGGGCCCTTCAGAATATGAATTGCACAGGACTTCAAAGGAGACCCACTGTATTACCAACACACAGTTCTCCCCACACCCCCAGAGAAGAAACTGGTCTGATTCCAGCTAATACCCCTGAGAAGTCACCCACAATGCATAAAGGGGCAAAAAGCAGACTTCAAAGCGGTCTTCATTTTGCAAATAAAGGTGAATAAAAAGGGCATGCAGCACCTGCAGGGCTATGAGGGGCGCCCCCAAACGCACAGGGGAAAATAATCAACAGCCTCATGAGTAGCCCCCTTCCTTCGTATCGTCCACACGACACAGCTTTTGAAAATGAGCCCAGAAGATGTCCTCGTGGGGACAGGAAGCGCTCCTGTCCCACAGGGAAGGCAGCATGAGCCTGCTTCCATGCCTGTGACAACCGTCTCCACTGTGATGCCCACCAGATGCCCGCAGCACCAGTGGTGGCGGGTGATCAGCCCACCGCTAGACTCCGTCTTCCAGGTTCTTTCCCATCCAGCGTGGGTGTTTTACAATCATAAAATGATAAAAACGGAATAGTGACTATAATTCTGCCTGGAAAAGTCTACGATACTGTTCAGCTTCCAGCAGAGCGCACATATTGTGTGATCAGGAAAAGAGCAGAAGATGCTGTCTCCTAAGGACCAGCGAACAGGAGGCGGGGAGCAGGGGCCCCTGGCTGAAGGCCGGTACTCGGGACAGGGAATTCAGGAGGGTGGAAGGTTAGGGGGTCGGCCAGGAAAGTCAGGGGTCAGAAGGGTCAGGGATGTTAGGCTCAAGATCAGAGTCAGGAGGGTCAGAGGGGTCAGGAGGGTCAGGGTCAGAGGGGTCAGGAAGGTCAGGGTCAGGAGTCAGGGTCCAGACAGGCAGCAGGAGGGCGGTACCTGTGTTGTCAGGCATGGATGCCTGGTCGGTGTTTCGTTCCCTTTTCAGGACGATGTTCCCAAACTGGAGCACCGCGGAGACCATCCGCAGCATGGCTAAGGGGCAGCAGACAGAGAGGCAGTGTGATCCCAGGCCCTGCGGTGTGGTCTTAACCTGCCCCTTAGAAATCTAGCTTTAACCCCCAAGGTCCTTACAGGGCGGCCCTCGGCTCCGCGCCCTCCTGTGGCGGGCAGGTCTTAAAGCCCGCGAGCAGGTGCCTGTCCTAAAGGCGGCTGGTCACCGCTCAGCGTCCTTGGTGTTGTAAAGTGATGCGCATACGAGTTAAGAGAACCGGGGACACGAAGGGTCTGTAGCGACGTGGAGGACCTCGAACCCATAGAGTGAAACCGAATGCAGACCGGCGTCCGCCAACGCACACGGTCATCCACGTAGGGTTCAGAGATCATGAAGCGCAGCGACCCTCTCCGCGGCAGTAGCTCTGCTCTCGAGTCGCCGCAAACCCGAATAAACGATCACGATGGACGCAGACGTCCGCAGGAAATCCAGGTTCGGTTCCTCGGGGCGCCAGTCACATTTCCATCAGCGGATCAGGACCAGCCCTTGTTCTGCGTTAAAGACCTGACTTCGCACGCACGGCTGATGACGCATAGTAACACAACGCGAACTAAAGGAAGCCCATCGGACACGCGTGTTTCCCCATCGGGCCCACCACTGGTGTCTGCAGTCCGGAACGGGAGCCGGCACCCCCAAATCACCAACAAAAGGCACAGAAAAGCAAAACCGTGAGCCTGCACAGCTGTGAACAGGACACAGGGCAGCTCAGGATTTTCACCCTCTATATACTATTGCAGCGGTCACAAAAACACCAGGAGTGCTGATCTGCGGTCACAGATAAATCTCGGGACCGGGGTTCACAGATGCAGAAATCTCCACAATGGGGCGCCTGTCCATGCGGTGTGCGAGGCTGCCCCCTGGCGGACGTCTCAGGAACACGTAGGGTTTGGGCCGCGGGACGTTGGCAGGAGGATAGGCCCCTGTGGGGATGCCCACAGCGTTCTGGATGTCACAGACGGGACAGGTGGGGACCAGAAGCAGACATCCCTCTATCCCAGGGATGTCCCCTTATCCTAAGCCTCCCACCGGAGGTTCAGGTCCATGAAATAATGGTTTGCGGTTATGAGAGACTAACTCCCAGCCATTTTACACATACACACAGTGTGTTTTGGAAAACACTATTTGAAGATAAATCTGCACCCTCAGGTTTACTGAAGCATTATTTACAGTAGCCAAGAAACAGCTGAGATGGCTGGGGTGTGGACCTGGTGAAGCTCAGGGACCCGGGTTCGAGACCGGGGAGCTGGGGGGATACAATCAAAATAAATAACTAAAAATGCTTCTTCCTTCTCTCCTCCCTTCCCTTTCTTCCTTCTTCTCTTAGATAAAAAGGGTTTTCAGTTTGGTTTTGAGACTGGGTTTTCCAGGAGCACAGCCACTGTGGAACCGAGGGAAGGTGGTTCTTGGTTTTGTTCAGAACTTTATCAGGAACGGATCTGGGTTTCAGAACCCTCATGTCCCCAAGAGCACAGCTGCGGGCGGCATCTGAGCCAGCGTCCAACTCCCTCCCTGGGGCTCGGTTCCCGGTGACACTGCAGCCAGAGCAGAGCACGCACCCAGCTACCTCATCCACAGACGGTTCTGGAACAGTTCTCGCATTGTGCAGACTGAAGTGCACACGGACCGACTTCATTGCCAGGTCCTGTTTCAAACATGCACACACGAGCTCATTTAAGCTTCCCATCAACTCAGTGAGGCACATCTGCAGCAGCATTCTACAGATGGGAAGCAAAACAATTCCCATTCGACAGCAGGGGAAACTGAGGCACTGTCGGGGAAGCAACTTGCCTAAGATTCTTTGGGCCTATCATAGTGGCAGAGGTGACAGGCGAACTGGTAGCTCAACTCTGGAGTCTGGATTCATGGCTGTCCTTCCCTCTTTTAGCATAAAATTAGAACGTCAAGATGCCAGACTCACAGCTAGAAAAGAACATCCTCATACATCAGCTCGTTTTCCTGTGAACACACCCAGGAGCCAGACCCTTCCGGCCACCCCGCTGAGCATGGAAGGACCTCAGAGTCACAGTGCTGGGGGAAGAAGCCAGACACTCCCAGGTGCGGTCTCCAAGGCCATCTGCTGCAGGGGGCCCCACCCCCTGTATGCACTTTTTGGGCTACGTCAGTTTCAACAGTTTATTTAGAAAACCAGGTGGGGAGGTGGGGGCCCAGCCTTCTGGAATCCACCTGCCAAAAATGCGTAACCCAAAACCAATCAAGAGGAAACACACCCCAGTTTGAGACAAAACAACTAGTCTCTAATCTGCAAAAATGTCAAGGTCATGGACAATGAAGAAAGACTGAGGAATCGCTCCAGACAGACAGAGAATAGAGATGTGATGACTCAATATGACGTGTAATCTGGACAGGGGTGTGGGGGGGGTGTGGTGTGTGTGTGTGTGTGTGTCTAAGTTTTGGTATAAAGTTACTGTGGGAAAAGTATTCTTTTTTGTGAAAGGCCATTATTGGGACATTGGGCATAAAGCCTGTGGATCAGAAATCAGTACCCATAGTTCCCATGTTAACTTCCTGGGGATGACGTGACAGAGGTTTGGAGGAAATACACGCAGACAGACTAGGGGCTGGCTGAGAACAGTCCCCCCAGATGTCCGTGTCTCAATCCCTGAGCACGTGTGCACATTACCACCGGGGGCGGAGCACGTGTGCACATTACCTGCGGGGGCAACACGGACTTCGCAGAGGTGATGAGGTCAGGGGTCTCGCGTGGGAGATGCATCTGGATTAGTGGGTGGGTCTATACGTGCTCACAACCCCCTCAGAAGAGGCAGGCAGAGGGACACGCGGGGCGAGCGGATGCGACAGCAATATCTCTGACCCCAGAGGAAGGGCCACTCGCCAAGGAAGGCGGCGGCTCTAGAAGCTGGAAAAGACCAGAAAAGATTCTCCCCTGCAGCTTCCGGCAGGAGCAGACCCAGCGGACACTGGATGTTCCTTGGTCTTTGTGACGGCGTTCACGGGAAACTAAAGCAAAGAGTCAAGGCTGCCCCGTCGACCCCTCTACTCTCGGGCGGCTCAGAAAACAATCAGGAAGACAGACCCGGATTCATCACTTGTGGCAAGATGCTGACACAGAGTGTAAGGCGGGCAGCGACTTCTTGTACTCTGCAACTTTTCTATATATCTAAAGAGTCAACATTAACAGCTTAAAATAAAACACCCAGAGTCGCGCCCTGGTGGAGTGGAGGTTAGGTCTGCCACCTTCAGCTGGTGCAGTCCACATACATCCCAAGGACCCAGGTTCAAGTCCCGGGGCCAGAGAGAGCCACCGAGATGACCAACTAAATAAAATAAAGTGTTTCTTCCTCCTCTCTCTTCTTTCTCGCCTATTCGTTTCATTCTTTCCTTTAAAATTTTTTTAAAAATAAAAACAACCTTAATTGTGGGAAGGATGCGTATGAATGTCCCAAAGGCATTGAAGTGTACACTTCAAACAGGTGGACATGGGGTGTATACATTACAGCCGTCCCCCCCTTAGCCCTGGGGAAATGTTCCAAGCCGCCCTCCCTCCAGTGGGTGTCAGAAACCGTGGTAGTATGGGACACTCATGCTCTGTTCTCCTGGACACACACCTATGATAAAGGTTCATTTACAAACTAGGTACAGCAAGAGACTAACAACAAGTAACACGAAAATGAAGCAACTGGGACATGCTGCAGGATTAGAGATTTTAGTGTGTGTAACATGTGAGAATAGAGGCTGACCATAAAAAGTGAGACTGTAGAAAGTGAAACTGTGGATAAGTTGGGTGGCAGGGAGGGACTTCTGCAGGTCTCAATAAAGTATTAAAAATTGTGTTGGTGTGCCCTGGTGGAGTAGCAGTTTGGTCCACTGCCTCCTGCCGAGCGTAGTCCAGGGCATCTCAAGGTCCCGGGTTCAGGTCCCAAGGGCGGGGGTGGGGGTGGGGTGGGGGGAACAACCAAGATGAACAACTAAATTAAAATAAAAACATTAAAAAAGTGCTTTTTCCTCCCCTCTCATCCTTCCTGCTTGCCTGCGATCTTTCATTCCTGCCTGCAATTTTCCTTTAAAAATTTTTTTTAAATAAAGAATAAATGTGTGCTAGCGTTGGAGAAAACTAAGCCATTCCCTTTCTTAGAGCCAAATTTCATTTCTAAGAACTGATCCAACAGTTCCGTTCACACGTGAGCACAAAGAACCTACTTATAAGAATATTCACAGTAGATTTTTTTGAGGGGGTCATTCCAACAGCAAAGGGGAGCAACGCCCCCAGGGTCTGTCTGCAGGGGGCAGACGGGCTCTAAGATCACAGCTCATCTGCACACAACATCTTACAACAGACACAAAAAGACCCTTCACCTGAACACACTAAGAATTTTTGCCAAAACACACTTTTTGGTAGGGACAGTTGGGGGGCACGAAGTGCCCTGAGCAGAGCTGAGTATTTAACCCCTGTGCCTTCCCATCACACAGCAGGGTGGCCACCAGGAAGGTTACTTGAGGTGACATCTGTCAGGAGGCCAGGCCCCCACCAGGCAGCCATTTGAATCTGCTTGGCAGCTACCAGCTAGGAGAACAGGGACAGACGGGATTACGCAAGGGAGGTTGGGCAATTGGGGTGTGGGGGGTGGGGAGACCCTGTGTCAATACATCCAGGGAGGCCAGGGGACAGCCAAGTGGGCATTCCTCCCAGTTCTGCCAACTGGACGCAGGAGTCAACAAAAGCTCTGGGGATCTGGGCAACACCAGCAGGAGGAGAATGCGAGCCAGCCCCTGCCCTGCCCTCCTGGATTCACGTGCAGAGTAGGTAGAGGGTGGGTCTAGTGGATTGGTCCACTGTGGTGCAGTCCACATTCATCCCAAGGTCCCTGGTTCAAGGCCCAGGGCTGGGAAAACAACCCAGATGAACTGAACAAAGTAAAGTATTTCTTCCTCTCCTCCTTCCCTGCTTGCCTACTTGCCTTCATTCCTGCCTGTACCTTTCCTTAAAAAAACCAAAACGAAAATAAAAGAAAGAAATATCATTTGATGGAAAAGTTGGAGGGAGACAAGAATAAATATGGGGTGATGAGCCGAGAATTTCACCGCAGAGCAGACCCAGGGCCACTGCTAAGGTCTTCCCTAGCCCCAACTCCAGCCTTATCCCAGGTCCCTCGCCTCTTCCCTTCCAGCTTGTCCCCCAGGACCCCTGCCATCTCTCTGCTCCCAGAGCTGACTCCATTCTTCTACTCCCCACATTCCCAGAAGAAACTTTGTGCTCCATATATAGCTTAGAACTCTCTCCAGAGCCCATTCTCAGGCCTCTACCTGCCTCCTGTCACCATCAGATCAGAACCCATCCTGAATTCACTCTACCATCTGACTGCCAGGCCCCGGCCTCAGCCTTTCCTGCCTGCAGCCTCAGGTCCATCCTCCATGCAGCCAGAGCGGCCCTAAGCCTGCTCCTAGTTCTTCCTTGGTCCCAGTGCCTTCAAGGCAGTCTCAGTACCTCAGGTTGGTGTTTGAAACCTCACCTGCCTCTGAGGCAACCTCTCATTACTTTCCTCTGGCAAAATTTAAAGTAAATCCATTAGAGAAGTTTCTATTGTGAAGGAGCCTTTCCTGCCCCAGGACCTTTGCACAAGCTTTTTCCTTCTGCCTAGAACGCTTTCCTGATCAGCAGTGTTCACTCCCCCAGTCCATCCAGGCCTTTGCTCCAACAGCACCCTCTCAGGGTGCTCTCCTTCCTCCTCCATTCCTGGTCTTTCTTTCTTTTCTTGTTAATGAATGAATGAAATTTGTCCAGCCCCAGGTCTTGCACCCAGGTCTCTGGCTTTCATAGCATATACCTTAGCTGCCTGAGCTACTGGGGGGTACTTTCACTGTTTCATTTTCTAAACCAAGCAGCAAAGGGCCAGGATCCCCCCTCCCCCACCCCCCGGCCCCCCTTGGCGCAGGGCTGGGGGCTCACTCACAGGTGATCTCCTCGTGGGTGAATCCCAGGACCCGCAGGGACTCCAGCGTCTCCTGGAAGAGCTCGCGCTCCTGGCCGGGAGAGGATGACGGCCCGTTGGTCAGGAAGCGGTACTGCGAGAAGGGCTCCAGGAGCAGGTCCGCTGCAGGGTAACGAGCCAAGGTCAAGGCCCAGCTGTGGAGTCGGAGTCGGACCCCAACAGTGGCGGTGGCACCCAGGACGCAAATCGCTTCCTCCCCACTGGGGACCTCGGTCTCTTCTGTCCAGTGAGTGAGGATTCTTGCCTCACAGGTATGGTGGGAAGAGCCGGGTGTGGGTGGGCATCTAGCACCCATCCCGCCTTCCACAGACCCAGAGCCGGCAGGGGGCGCCCTGCGCGAAGCAACAGGGCTGCGCGGGCCAAGCGAGTAGGAGCTGTGGGGACTGCAGGGCCAGGCGGCAGAGGGCTGGTGGGGTCCGAAGCCCCGATGAGTGGGTGCCCGGGCGAGGGGGCCCAGGAGGCAGCCCCAGCTACAGAGTGGAAGGAGCAGAGCCGGAGGGGGCAGCGGGCAGCATCCGCAGCCGGGGGCGCGGGGCAGCAGAGCTCCCGGGAGGGAGGGGCGTGGCCCGCAGGGACCCGGCAGGAGCGGATCAGGGGACAGGGGAGGTGGGGACGGGGAGGGGAGAGGATGCCTGTGCAGTGAAGCCACACCAACCAGGACCATCGGGACCCAAGAGGCAGTGGCAGCGGAGCAAAGCTGGAGTCAGGGCGCAAGAGCCGCCGAATAAGCAGACGCTGGAGATTCGGAGAAGAGAGTGAGTAGGGACCCCGAGAGCCAGACCCGGAGACAGCTGGAACCGGCGGCGGCAGGACTGGCGGCTGCACGGCCAGGGGCTGGCAGGCGTCCCTGCTTGGCACAAGTGAGACAGCAGAAACCGGGGCAGCAGGACCCAGGAGGGGACAGAGCCCACCGCCCCCACGTGCCCCCGCCACCTCCCCAGCCGCAGGCAGGGGCAGAGTCTAACCCTTGAGCTGCTCGCCAGCGCCACCCAGCAGCTGGTAGAAGATGTGGAAGCTACACTCGTCCTTGGCCTGGCGGATGGCCCGGGACTTCTCCAGAAGGTCTGGGCGCGGACGAGTCAAGGAATGCCAGGGAAGGCGAGAGGAGGGGGCCCACTGCCAGGGACGGTGTTGGTCCCCTGCAATGCCTGTGAAGCAGTAGAGACCTTCCCAGTCCAGCTTGTGCATCTTCCACTCACTGGACAAGTGGCCTCCGTCACTTTGGCTCCGTGCCTCAGTTTCCTCCTCTGTGCAAGGGTCTGATAAGTCCACCCAGGGTTATTGTCATTGCGGGTATGAGTGATGATGTGTCAACCCAGGGAACAGTGCCTGGCTGGTAGTTAACATAGATGAGAAGATCTCCCATCATCATGACTCTCCCTGCCTCAGTTTCCCCGTGGAGAGAGTGGCGCCGGCAGCTACCCATTGGAAGGAAAGTCGCATGGCATGTGCACACACTGAAAAGCCGCCAGGTGTCTTCGAGTGAAGAAAATCCTGATGGCCTTTATCCTTGGAGCCCTGGTTCAAGGAGCACCTATGCGGAAGGCTTGACCCAGATTGGCTACAAACCCGGGTGTGTTGACAGAAAGCCTTGGGTGCTCGCAGGCTCCGGGGAGAAGTGCGAGATTCCTGTCCCTGAGATTCCTGTCCTGCGGGGAAGACAACTGTGACTGGAAAGAGAGGCTGCGGGCGCCCCCCCGTGGCTGAGTGGCTAAGGTGCAGGCCATGTAAAGCCCTAGGACCTGGGTTGCAGGTCTGGAGATTGGAGGGAAGGAAAAAGTAAATGAAAGAAGAGCCTGCATGAACTACTGAATCAGAGGAGGCACAAGACAGCAGGATGAATGGGGCACCGAGACTGTAAGTGGGAGCCTTGGGCAGGAGCATGGAGCAGAGGGAGGAGTCACAATGCTGAGGAGACCCGCCTCCTTCTCTAAGCCTCCTGTGAAAACCTTCACCGGCCCTTCCTCAGTTTTCGCCAGATTATGGAAGAGGGTGAGCTTATCAGACACCCCTAAACATGAGACTCTGGTTTGTACTTAGTATTATGATTAATTGTTCTTAATAAATTAATGTTGATAAGGATATTGTTCATGTCCTCCAATCATTAATTTCTAATAACAGCTTGTTTCTGTGTGCTTACCAGAGGCAGGCGCCGGACTGACTCACCTTGTCCTCCAAACCTCTCTGGGGTAAGCTCTATAGCCTTTCTCTTCTACAGAAAGGGAAACTGAGGCACAGAGAGGTCATATCACATGCCCAAGGTCCCAAAGCCTCAGAGCAACAGAGCTGGGATTTGAACCCATGTCAGTGTGATCTTTGCCCACGCTCTTAAGCTCTGCACCCAGAAGCTCCTGTGCCCAGACTTTTAAATCCCAGGAGCTCCCACAGCTGCGGATGCTCCCCTTGGAAAGACAAGTCTGGGGCAACCCGGATTTCGGGAGGTTTCCAGCATTCCCTGACCAATAAGAGGGCGCCTGCTCCCAAACTGTGTGACAATGTAGTTCCTGCTGGTTCCTTTGGGGTCTGGAAATCGGTGCGCCCAGGCAGAGGTGTCTCAGGGCCACCCTAGTGGAGACCTGGGAAACTGGGTCTGGTGTCCTGTGTGACCCCACAAAAGCCCTGGAAGCCAGTCTCCCCAGATGTCACCCTTCCCTGTGCTGATTGTGCTGTCTCCCAGCCCCCAGCCCACAGCCCGACAGGCAGGCTGTGCCCGACTTCTCATAAAGCCCCCTCCCTCCACGTGGCAATGTCTGTCACAACCAGGGCGCTGGCACCCCAACTGGCAGCTGGGAGCTGGATTCCCCACACGTGGACGCCTGCCTCCTGTGAGAGCCCCAGGGCCGACCTCAGAGCCACCCGCTCTGTCCCCACAGACACCCCGGGCTGTGAGAGGATACAGGTCTCGATGTTGGCACCCACGATGTAGCCTGCGACATCAAAGTTGATGCGAATGAATTTGCCCTGGGAGGGGAAGGGGGGCTTCAGCCAAGGGTTCTCATCCTAAAGGGAGCCAAGCCCCATCCACTCCTCTAGAGCCACGGCTGAACTCAACTTTCTTCTTCACCTGACCTCCACCCCAGCCATGGCCCCACCTCCCTCAGACCGGGAGTCCAGACCCCCAGCCCCTCCTCCCTCTACAGCCCCTACATCTTCCCTCGCCCTAGCCACCCCTACATGCCCAGCTCATGGACAGACATCTGTGCTCTGTCCTCCCCTGACACTCACAAATCGTGAGGAGTTGTCATTCTTCACTGTCTTGGCGTTTCCGAAGGCCTCCAGGATGGGGTTGGCCTGAAGAAGCTGCCGCTCCAGCTCACCCTGTGGGAGATGGTACTACAGTGAGACAGGGAGGCTGGCCCTGGGTTACAGTTGGCTGGGGGTGGGGGGCTTGTGTATCTGCCTGGTGTGCCCCACTTTTCTGAATCCAGGTCTTGCCTGTCCTTCTTTTGAGAAGGAAACATCTGAAGATACATTACTGAGTAGAAACAAGTTGCAGAACAGTACCTACAATGTGATCCCATTTGTTAAAGATAAAGACAGACAAAAAACACCACAAAGCATGATTCTTACATTTGGAGAGAGTTCTGCAAGGATACACACCAAACCGTCAATGGTGTAAGTCCCCCCAAGGAAGGGGAACGAGAGGATTAAAGAATAATTTCATCTTATCTGGCTTTTGTTGTTGTTGAACATGACTCGAGTATGACTCGTAGAATTTTAGTGAAGGAAACTCTACACCACCTCTGTAAAGAGTTTGGTACATAGTGGACATTCAAGAAATGATCGTTTCCTTTGCCAAGCAGGCTGCTCTGCGGGGAAGGATCGATCTTGTGCTGAATTCCCCACAGACACCTTGGCGAGAGCCAGGAACATAGCAGGCCCTCAGCAAACATCAGCCCGTGAGTGTCTTCTCTCCATCCGTCTTGCTTGTACAGTCACATGTCACCTAAGGACAATCAGTCAACGCCTGACCACACGGACGCCGCTGCTCCCAGCAGGCTACACAGTCTGCGTAACGACACTGAAGTTTGCACAGCAACGAAATCGCCCAACGACGCAGTTCTCAGACCGGGTCCCCATCGTGAAGGGACACATGACTAAATGAGGATGTAACAAGCCTAGTGAGATGGCACAGTAACAAGCCTGTGTCAAATGAAAAAATACCTGACACATGAAGATGTGACGGGCACACAGAGAGCTCAGTGTGCGCGCCAGTCTCCCTAGCCAAGCTGTTGCCTCCATTTGTTCATTCCACAAACCTTCAGTGAGTAGCTACTATGTGCTGAGCGTTGCTCTAGGCCTTAAAAAGCAAAACCTGGTGCCCCCTAGTGGAGCAGCAGTTAGGTTGTCGCCTCCAAAGGAGCACAGGCCACATGCCCCTGGGTTCAAGTCCTGGGTCTGGAGGGAACAAACGGTGTGAGCAACTAAATAAAAATAAATAAAATACTTCTTCCTTCTCTCTCTTCTTGCCTGCTTACTCATCTTCATTCCTGCCTGCCTCGTTCCTTAAAAAAAAAAAAGAAAAAAGGAAAGAAAGAATGGTAAACACCAAAGGGACAGATGGAATCCCAGCCTCCTGGAGCTTATCTGTTAGGAGGTGGGCATTGGAGGGGCTGGGGTTCCTGGCTTCCTGGCATCTCCCCTCCTGCCAGTGCTGGGCAAATTGAAGATGAGCTTGTGGGAACCGAGGATCAATCCGATAATGAAATTAATTACCCCATGAAAAATATCCAGCCACACTGTCCAGCACATAGGCCCTTCTTATCCCTCCTTCCTTCCTTCCACCGACACTAGGACACCTACTCTGTGCCAGCCAGTTCCCAAGCACTGAACAAAACCTCACGGGAGACACCGATAAGCGATAGTGTTTGCTGGATGGGGACAGAGTATGCAGAAGGGTAAAGTCGGCAGTGGATACGGGATGCTGGGCAGGCGGTGGTCTCACTGAGAGGCTGGCCGGCCTGTAAGTGAGCACCTGAAGGACAAGAGAGAGGAAGCCAGGTGTGTCTCTTGGGCAAGAGCGTTGCAAGCATGGAAATAGTCTGTGCAAAGGTCCTGAGGCAGGAGGGGCCCAGCATGTTCGAGGGGCAGCAAGACAAGTGAGCGGGCCTAGTGAGCAAAGCTGGAAAGGCAGGCGGGGCCGGGAGGGAACAAGGCAACAGGCAAGGCCAACTGGGGACTTGGCTTTGACCCTGAGTGACACAGAGATCAGGGAGGAAGGACTCTGAGCAGAGAAGGGAGGAGATCTGATGGTCCTACCAATGAGGGGGTTCGAACAATGCTCCCCTTCCCAAACTAAGTCAGGAGCCCCCAGTGTGTCTGATGCAGTTGCTCGAGGCATTCATTTAGTAAACCTGCCTGTTCCCTCCGTGCCTGGCAAAGGGCCCGACACACAGTAGGTGCTCAGTCAACAGCCATCCCCTTCCCTCCTTCCTAGTCAGGCTCTCAAGGGCCTTGCCATTCCTTTCCATCCCTGTGCGCCCCCAGCTCACACAGTAGGTCTGCAGTTCGTGGTGGTCTGGCGCTTAGCACGGTGTGGGCTCTTGGTGCCTGTGGGCGCTGTCTACACACACTGAACAGCTCAGCAGTAAGTGGTAGTTTTGGTCTCTGGGTTGTTTCATGAAGGTGTCTGGGGGCAGTCGGCACATGCAGTAGGGCTAACACATGCGCGGTGTAGGCTGGGGCAGCACACACAGTAGGTCTGTACTAAAAGGCAGTGTGGGCCCCGGGAATGCACGCGCAGGAGGGGGTGCCCCAAACAACAGTGGGGTGCCCGTGTGTGCACAGTAGGGTTATATGAAATGAAAATGCAGGACCCAGGGTGCACACAGTAGGACCACTGTGAGCAGCAACCCAGTTCCCTGGCTGCTGTGACCATCACTGGTGTGACCGTCAGCCTGAGGCCCTGTCTGCCAGGAAGGCCGGGGTGGGGGTGACCTGAAGTGGCATTAGGAGTGACAAGACTCAGGGTGCTTCCCTGCTACTCACATAAGACATGGTGCTGGTGGAGGCCTGAGGAAGTCACGGGACACAGGACACAGACCAGGACACGGCCCAGGACACGGCACATGGAACATGGACAGACACACAGGTGAACCAAAGGTCTCAGGAGGTTGGGGGACGGGGGCTGGGGAAACAGGGCGGGGGGACCATGACACCTGCATCTGAATGGGTCCCAGCCCTCGCTGGGTGTGCAGCTCACCCAGCTGTGCTGTGGGTGCTCATCTTAACTCAGGAAAACACCACCCAGCTCGCTGGCATATTCACATGGTGAATTTATGTTCACTTACGAAGCAAACCCAGGCCTGGCACACAGTAGGTGCTCAGGAAGCACCCTTGCTGTCCTGAGAGCCTGTCATTGCACAATAACGAAATTGCCTAATGACACAGTCCTCAAGCCCAGTGAGATGGATGGCTGTGTCAAATGAAAAAGACCTGACACGTGCCAAAGAGGCCAAGAATCGGCCCTCAAATTTCTGTGTCCGCCCTGCCTCTGCTCCCCGCACAGTCAGACACACAGTAGGTGCGCAAGCGGATGGGCAGCCTGGAGCAGGCCCTCTGTGTGGGAGGCAGGAGTTATGGGGAGAAGCAGAGTCTGAACTGGAGATAGAGGGGCACTGCTGGTGGCAGGGTCCAGAGCATATCCCAAGGCTGGTTACTTACCGGGACGCCAGGTTCCTTCCTGCCCTTTGGGGATGAGGCCACGTGAGCAAGGTACTGGATGACTTTCTTGGTGTTTTCTGTCTTTCCAGCTCCAGACTCCCCGCTATGTGGGGACAAAGGCAAGCAAAAGAACTTGGCAATGATGCCAGGTAAGCCCCACCCATTCCAAACACAGCCACACCCAGTGGGATGCCTCCTCCTCCAGGAAGTCCTTCTGGGTTACTCACGTGCAGAGAATGGACTGATCCTCACGATCTGCAGGGGAGAGAGGAGGGAGCAGGGCAAGATACTTCTATCAGGATCCTGGCCCCCTATGCTGGCTACCTTCTTTTCAAAATTATTCACCAGATGTAAGGAAAAACTTAGGCTTTGATATGTGACTCTGGCTTCTTCTTCTTCTTTTTTTTTTTTTTTTAATTTCTCCCCCCACCCCAAGCTATGGGTCTCGAACCCAGGCCTTTGGCCTTTATATGTCCTGTATCTTTGCCACCTCAGCCTCAGTCTCCTGGATTTTAATACCCTACTCCAACTCAGCCTCTTGCTTGCTGTGTGACCCAGGGAAGGTAGCTATCCCTCTCTGAGCCTTAGTTTCCTCACATGGAAACAATAAAATTCCATTGAACAGAATATAATCCATTCAATAACTTCAAGTGAGCCCTTGACTGTGTGTCACCTTGTACCAGGCGTGTGATTCAAAGACAGAGAGTGAGATCCTGAGCTCCAGGGCTCAGCCCAACACAAAACAACCCACAAAGCAAGATCAGCTAGAATATAAAACCTCCTAGAACATTCTGAGTTCTGACTGCAGTCCTCTGAAGAAGGGGCTATTTTCAGTCCCTGAGTTGGGCTGAGTTGGGTGGGCCATGTTGGAATGGGAGTGTCACACATCAGAAATCAGGGTGCCCCACCCCAGGATGAGGACATGACCCACAGTGTGACCTTCAGTGGTCAGGGGTCCTGGTTTCAAATCCCACCTCGGCCACCCAACTGCCAGTGGATGGTGAAAAATGACTGTATGGCTCGGTGCCTCAGTTTCCCCACCTAGAAACCAGCATGGATTGCTGTGAGGTGACCTGTGTTGATCCCTGAAAAATGCTTGGCCTGGAGTAGGCACTAGCCCTGATTTATACATGTATTACTAAGTAATAATAACTAGTATATAATTAGAGCTGAAAGGTATTATAAAAATAAACATATAACAGATTCAATAACCCAAGGAAAATAAGTATTACCTGTTATTAAATACAGATTTCTAATGTGAATATAAAAGCATCCCATGTAAACATGCTGTTTGATATCGCAGGTATAAAATGCATTGTGCGTTATGCCAGTATTCTCGACTTGAGTCTGTACCAGACTGTACCTGCTATATTAGGAGTTCTCTGTATATTGTTATAATATCCAGTAGAAAGAGAGCATCTATGAAATGAGAGAAGTATACTATGTACCATGTAAGTAATACTGCTGCATACCATTATGACATATGACAGAAATGATAACATTTTTAAATGTTTTAGTATATACAAGGTGTGTCAAAATAGACAACAGACAAAAAAATATAAAATGAGTGCACTGTATAGATTACATGTAAATTACATCATTTTGCCAGGACTGATTGTCATGGAATGAAAGGGAGCCCCTTGGATGGACACCCTTGTGCAGTGCACTACTTGCTCAACCATACAGAGCAACCCCATGCTCCCCATCATCTAAGGAGCTGACATTTATCCCATGACAATGTAGATCATGTCTACCACACACGTGCTGAATGAATGAAGATGGTAAGAATCTCTGTCTCAAGAGATATTTTTGCAGAAGCCTGGCATTAATTGGTTCCCAAATAATACTTGTTGAGAGACAGATAAAAGAACCCTGTGTGGTAGGAACCAGAATCTCATCCACTCAGCCTTCCATTTTTATGACCTACTACCCCCAACAAAGAAGCCTCACAGAGTCTCGAATCCTTGGTCTGTCATCTCATCCTGGTCCCCACTGAAGAGCCATGTTGCAGCCCCGGTCCCACACTCACCCTGGAGCATGCTTCGGTAGGCTCCCTCGGTCACGGCGTAGACGTGGGGTGGCACTTCATGGCGTTTCTTGCCCCGGTACATCTCCACGATAGCTTCCGTGTAGATGGGAAGCTGCTTGTATGGGTTGATGACCACACAGAAAAGGCCAGAGTATGTCTGCAGAATACGAGAAGGGAGAAGGCCTCAGTGGCCTGCCTGTAGCCCAGAGGGCAATATGGTGTCCAGTTGGGCAGGTTGTGCACTGCACAAAGATGTTCATCAAAGGGGTTTCCATTTACACTACAACCATGTATATTTGAAAAGTTGTGACGAACATGTTCAGGCTGCTGGTAGAAAAGAAACTGACAAATTTGAACCAAGTTGCTGTGTGAATTAGGATGCTCCCTGAGTGAAAATGTGGCCTTTGGGAGTCAGTCAGCCGGACTTGGATCACAGCCTGTCATGGTCAGTGCTGACATACACGCACATGAAATGAGAACGTGCAAGCTCATCTGTGGTAGAGGAGCATTCTTTGTTACAACTGGAAATGACCTGAGCATGTTCATAGGCTGAGTTTCTGGGTATGCAGGTAAGGAATTATTGCCAAAACATTTCAGATGAAAGGAAAGAAGGTGAGAATTGTTTGCATTGAAAGGGATGGTAGAGGAGTTTGTTTTTTAATATATTTGTTTAAAGGCACACAAACTATTCCAGAAGGCTGCTTAGTGTCTGCAGTCACTGAAACATGACAGGAGCATGCCTGTGAGCTTACAGCTGGCAGACTTACGGGTCCTGTTTGCAAGACTGTCCTTGGGATACGCCCTTCATGAGGAAAATGCTCAACCTCGGGTGCCTGAGAATAAAGAGGCCATCTTTCCTTTTTCTTGCATCCGAGTTCACATACCCCCGGCCTTCATCCACACTCTCGTTTAGGTCTAGGCTCAGGGCCCTGTAACGGTTTAAGAATTGCTCCAGCTCACCCGGTGCTGTGGAGACCCTCAAACTGCGTGCAGAACACACAGGTGGTTAGACAGCTAGAGAACTAAACCAACCCATCACTGAACCAACTCCTCAGGTTAAATAGCTACGCGAGCTGGTCAGAGCGCTAACTCTGTGGTTTAGCTCATTTTCTTAGCTTCTTGGCCAAGCAGTCAGCTGCGTTGCAAGTTAGCTGCTTAGAGCCAAGGCAGGGCGGCTTTACGCTCCCAGGCGGCTGGCACAGCTCAAGTCGAGGGGGCGGGCCAGCCCAGCTCCAGATGCCAGCCTTTTAACGGTGGGAGGTGGGTGGCCAGTGGGAGCAGAACAACCGGTTTGCTGGGTGTCTGCCCTCCCTGCCTCGGGGCTGCTCCGGAGTCCCAGCTCGAGGGCGGGGCAGCCGGGCCACATTCCCTGGGCGGGTATCTCATGGCTACTGGCGCCCAGGCTCCCACTCCTGGCTGGAGGAGGACCCCACTCCCCACGCCACCCGCCCACCCCCCGACCCCTCCTGCCCAGCCACACCTTGTCGCCTGGGGAAACTGGGCAAAGGGCAGAGGCTGGTGCACCCAGAGACAGTTCGGGGATGGCTGAGTTGCACAGCTGAGGAGGCCTGGCTTTTTTGCAGAGTCTGCAGTGGCAGAAGGCTGACTCCCCGATGCCCCACATCAGCCCCCAGTCCCACTCCCACCTCCTCAGCCAGATGACACTTCCCATAGTCTCCGTCTCCTCCTTGAGAAACTAGGGAGGACACTCCCCACCTCATTACAGAGGCCTAGGGATTAAGGGAGATAATGAGTGACAACCAGCCAGCCCAAGGCAGGCGCCGGAAAGGGTGCTCCACACACAGATCCTGGGACTGGAGTTACTGCTCGTCTCAGTCCCATCGGGAGCAGAGCGCTCATCAGACTTGGAAGCCAAGTCATCACGGGTTGGAGTCTAACATGCCATCTGGGGCCTTGAGTTGGTTTTCCAGCTGGGTGTGACTGCCGAGGACTTGGACCTCTCTGGGTCTCCAGCTCCCGACAATGAGGTCTTGAATGCTCCCTCTACCTTCTAGAAGGATTCGAAGGGTGAAAAATCACAAGGCATTTTCCAGGACCTCACAGAGCAGCGGGCATTGTGAGTGCTGGACACAGGGGTTCCCTTCTACCTCTAGTGTCCAGCGAGAGTGGGGGAGATAGAGACCCCAAGAGCAACTCATTGTCAAATGGCCTATTAGTGGCAGAAAGCAGGTTTCGGGAGCCCTGGACACCCCACGATCCGTGGGCAACGCTGCCTTCCCGGACAGCAGTTGTCAGTCAACAAATATTTCTTATGCAGTAGCTGAAGACACGCTAACATCTAACTGGGTGGCTTCAGCAAGCGCCTTAACCTATCAGGATCTCACTGTCATTACCACACATTACACGGGACCCAGGCTGGGTGGACAGGGCTCAGCGGGGTCCAGGAGCGCTGCCCGTGGGTGAGCAGAGAAAGCGGGCTCAGTAGGTGCTAGTGATTGTTATAAAAGCCCAATTTGCTTCTCATCTGGGCTTCCAGAATCTTCCATCTCACTTTCAGGGATCAGGTCCCGATTCCCCGGCTCCCCAGCTCCAGTTTTTACTCGGGCCTCACTATTTCCCCTCCTTGGCTTTGTCTAATCATCTCCCTAGTGCCATGGAAAGGACATGGGGCCTGGAGTCGAATTAGCATGGCTTCAAATCCCATGTTGGCTGGTTCCTAGCTCAGTTTCCCCAGAAAGGGGAGGATGGCAGATACCTCACAAGGTTACTGCGAGGGGTCAGAATATTTATTAAAAGGCAAAGCGTGGCTTCATATTGGGGGTGTCTCTCTGACCGCCTGGGCCTTTGGTGAAACCCAGGGGAGAGGCTTGGACAGGGGTCTCCATCCCAGGGTTTGCAAAGGTGAGATGGGGGTCAGAAGGAAACAGTACAACCTGGAGGAGCTAAACCCCATCTGGGATCAGATAGCCCTCCATTCAAATCCTCACCTGCCACCACACGCAGTTAGCCTGCAGTGCACTCAGACCTCAGTCTCTTCCTCCCCAAACAGGTGTCAGAATTCAAAAACACTCCTTGACTCTTATGCTGTATGACCCTCAACAGAGTAGATATTGAGGCCAGGTTACTTTTTTTTACTTTTCGAATTTATCTCTTCATTTGTTTAAATGGTCATTAAAGTCTTTTTTTTTTTTTTTTTTTTTAGCATAAAACCCCCACTTTTCCTATTAGGGCTTTCCCTGGGTGCTTTATGATTTGTCTTGCGTGGCCGGTTTAAATGAGCACTGAGAACCCAGCCCTCACAGCTGGTGTTTGGAGCATGACTCTGTGGTCAGCTACCTGAGTTCAAATCCCCATGTGACTATTTCATGGCTGATGACCGGGGGCCCAAGTCACTTAACATTCCTGAACATCGGGTGATAACAGTCCCTGGCCCAGCGGGGAGCTGATAACCCACACACGACACTTAGAATAGTACTTGGGACATCGTAAGGACTCCATAAATATTTGCTAGTCATCCATGATTATTATTTCTCGTTACTACTGTAGACATTCTTTGTCAATCTCTCTAATCCTGTTTGTTCTTAATAATCCTTGGCTACCCATTAGAACCAGCCTGCAGTTTATTAAAAATACCACTGCCCACGTCACACCCCCAGAGAGCCTGATTTAAATAGGCCCAGGGTGGGGCTCAGGTGTTGGTATTTTCAAAATATTCCCCGGGTGATTCTAACATGCAGGCAATGCTCAGACAGCTGCCTTACTCGCTGTTTGCTGTGAAGATTAAATAACTGTGAGGGACCCAATATGCTTAGCACACACGAGACCACCATAGCCAAATTGACTATAGTCAGTACCATCTTAATCATCAGAGGCTCCACAGCAAAGTGGCTGAGCCTGGAGCCAGCCTCCTCAGGGCTGTCCTGCCCAACTGTGTGACCTTGGTGAGAGAACCTGACCCTTCCAGGACTCAGTTTCTTTATCTATAAAACTGGGACAAATGCTGCACCACTGTGAAATACATTTTAAGAGGAAGCACTTAAGAAAGATTGTTTTTATTGCTATTCAATCTCTCTGGGCCTTAGAGATAAAACTGGGATAAGAGACTCCACCTTGTTTAAGGTGAGAGGAAATGAGTTAATGTATGCCGGGCATTTCGCAGAGCCTGGCATGCGTGCATTTTCCATACTGAGCGGTTCTCATACGTTATTATTACAGGCATGTGGCCTTCTCTCTAAGCCGTCGACTGGTTATATTTGAGAATTCAGGATTTTCAGACTTTTGGAAAATAATAAGCTGCCTATACCGTGTAATGTGACAAGGCACCCCGTGAGGCTGTAGGCAGTGGGCGCAACCCATGCAGAGTGTGACGGCTAAGCCTAGGAGAGTCCCACGACCTGCCCTGGCCGATTCAACCGGGGGTGCGGACCGAGCTTCCCACCCCGCGCGCCACGCCGCCCGGCGGGTGGCGGCCACTCACGTAGATGAGGCCCGAGTAGTATCGCTCGCGAAGGTTGTGCAGCACCGAGGCCTCGTTGAGGCAGGTCAGCTCGGCCATGTCCTCGGCCTTGCTGAACTTGGGCGGGTTCATGCGCTGGATCTGGTCGCGCGGCAGCCGCAAGCGCCGCCCGCTCTCCGCCAGCTCCACCTCGGCCTCCTCCTCGCTCTCGTCGCGCAGCGCCGCCGCCTCGAACCCGTGCTGCTCCGAAGGCACCCACACCAGCCGCCGCGCCGTCCACTCCACCTGCGGGGAGGTGGCCGCGCCCCCGGGCCCGCCGCCCGCGCCCGGTCCGCGGGGCGCGAACAGGAACGGCTGGGCCGCCTCGGGCACCGGGCCCGGCCTGGGGGGCGCCTTCCTCGCGGGCACCGACATGGTTACTGCTGCCATGGTCTGCAGGAGGAGAGAGGGCAGCGGGGGTCAGGCGGGCCTCACCGGGCGTCCCCACTGCCACTCCTTCCCGAACCTTTTTTTTTTTATAAGGAAAGGTGTTGGCAGGAGTGAAGGCGAGTAGGCAGGCAGTCATCAGCAGGAGGAAGAAACATCTTTATTTAATTTTATTGTGAACAACCGTCTCCCCACCCCCCACCCCCAAGCAGGACTTAAACCCAGGAGTATGTGGCCTGTGCTCCTTCGGAGGCGATTGACCTAACTGCTCCTCCACCAGGGGGCGCCCCCTCCCAAGCGTCATTTTACATTTCTTTGAAATGGGTCCACCGCGCTCCTCCACTCATTCCATTCATTCTCCTCTCTAGCCATTCATTCATTCATTCTTTAATAAGTCAAGACTTCAGCCAGGCCCCCTTCAAGGCACTGGTGGTACAGCAAAGACATGCTTGAAAACAAGCTCCAAAATCTAGCTCATAAGAAGCTTATATTGCGTTCTAGCTCCGGGAAGTTCCTAACCAGAGCCGCCCGCCCCCACCGTTGTCCCCACAGCAAGTGGTTTCTGGACACTTGAAATATGGTAAGGGGGATGAGGTACTGTATTTAAAATTATATTCTTCTTTAATTCAATTTAATTATAAATAGCTCCATGGAGCTACTGAGCAACTGAAACGGAGACTCCAAACTGAGATGAGAGTCTAAGAATAAGATACACGCGAGTTTTCAAAGGCTTACTACAGACAAAAGCACATCAGTATTTTATATACTCTACATATTGCAGTGATAATATTTTGGATTTTCGCTTAAATAAGACATACCATTTCCATTCACGCCACTTGGTTCCTTTCTACTTCTTATTTTGGAAATGAGGCTACTAGAATCGTTTTGAATTAAACATTTGGCTGGTGTGATAGCTCTACTGGATAGCGCTGCTCTAATCCCAGGAGGCAGATAAAAAGATAAATAAATTATACAGTATGTTCAATGGTGAGAAATGCCAAGGAGGAAAAAAAAGCAGGGAACAGGGAATCTTAGGGTTGAGAGGTGTTCAGGTTTTAATTGGGGTGGCAAGCAAGGCCTCCTTGATGTGGCATTTGAATAAAGACCTGAGGGAGATGAAGGGACAGAGTCATGGGAAAGTTGGGAGGAGAAGCATTTCAGGCTGGGTCTCAGCCAGTGCAAAGGCCCTGGGGCGGACATGGGCTTGTATGTCTGGGGACTGTGGGCAGCCAGTGTGGCTGCAGCAAGTGATGGAGGTGGAGAGGGTGGTGGAGAGGTAAGACTGGGGACAATGAGCCAGACTGGGTCATGGAGAGGACTCTGACCTTGCAGCCATGAGCCCTAGGAGGGTATTCAACTGACTTCTGTCATTCAGGTTCCCTGACCACCTGCATCCTCTCCCCACTTGCAGAATGGACTCTGGTAACAATTCCTTCCTCCTTGAAACCTGACTTCCTTCTCTTTAAAAGGGGTGACTGGGACCCTGGTGGAGTAGCAGTTAGGTCAGCTACCTCTGGAAGAGCACAGTTGACATATATTCTAAGACCCTGGGTTTGTATTCCAAGTCTGGGGTAAATAACCAATGTGAACAACTAAAAAAAGAAAAGAAAACTTCTTCCTCCTTTCTCTTCCTGCCTGCTGGCTGCCTGCAGCTTTCCTTAAAAAAAAAAAAAAAAAAAAATAGTGGGGTGACTGGCCCCATTCTTTCAGTCCTCCACTGGGCCAACATTCTCTGAGGCCTTTCCAGTACCAAGTTCCACCAGGAATGAGTCTGGGGACCCAGAGATGAGTCAGATGGGGAAGGGGTCCTGTCTCCAGGACTCCCGGTTTGAGGGCGATCTACTCTCATCTCAGACTGTTCCTGAACCACAACAGAGGACCACGGGCTGAAATCCTCCCTGCCCTTAGGGGCTTAGACAGATCAGTGAGGAGACCACGGTTCCAAAGCAGTCCCAGCACATGTCCGGAAACACCCTCCCCGCACCTCGTTCTTATCCTGAAGATGTCAGTCTCTAGCTTCTTCCACTGCCCCAGCCCCCGGCACTGGTCTACTACGCTGGCCACAGGAACACCCCAACATTTCTGTCTGCCCCCCTTCAGCGCTTCTCCCTTTGCCCCCAGACCTAGAGGCACCTGCTGCTCCCCCTCCAACATGCGCCCCCAGAAGTCCCTCCAAACTCCCAGCTCCCCTGGCAGCATCCCCGAATCTGGTCCCAACAGGCTCTTGTCTGTCCCTCCAAGGAAAACTCTGCTCCAGGCCACACAGCCCACTTCCTCCAGGACATTCTCCTCACAGGCCCGAGCACAAAGTCCCCAGCCCCAGTGACACACTCGGTCCTGATCCCCTGGGGCTCCAAACCCTAGGCCCCTGTACTTTCAGGGCTGTAACCACCGGTGGATGATGGGTCTCTACCTCCCAGCACCTCCCAGTCCCCTGTGGCCTTGACCCTCCCACAGCCTGACTCCAGGACTTTACCCTGATGGCCCCACCTCACCCATCCACTTCCTCTGGAGCCAGCTGTGGCCTTTGACCAGGAAGGGTCTGGGATCTCTAGCAATGGCCAAGCCCTTTGACCCTCCTTTCCCAGACTCAGGAGGGGCCCCCAGGACCCTCCTTAGACCCAGGAACCTGAACCCCTAGTCCCCTCCTCCCTTGGACCCATGAGTGGGGTCGGGGGGCCTACCTCACTGTGCCTGGGACTTGCTGATTCTGAGTGACTACAGGCCTGGTGAGGCGACTGCAGGCCAGAGGCCCGCCCTCTCTCAGCCAGGAACGCCTCTGTCAGGGCTCCTTACTGTCACCAGGGCAGTGAAAGCACCTGCCCTGGGAGGGGCAGAGGAGGAGTTGGACCTGTCTGGGGCAGGGGTTAGGGCCCTTGACATCAGAGAGCTAGTGCTAGGATCCAGGAGTCCCCAGCTCCTCCTCCTTCAGACCAGGAGTCCAGGCCCCCAGCCCTCCTCCCTCAGACCAGGAGTCCAGGCCCCCAGCCCTCCTCCCTCAGACCAGGAGTCCAGACCCCCAGTCCTTCTCCCTCAGACCAGGAGTCCAGACCCCCATCCTCCTCCCTCAGACCAGGAGTCCAGACCCCCGTCCTCCCCCCTCAGACCAGGAGTCCAGACCCCCATCCTCCTCCCTCAGACCAAGAGTCCAGCCCCCGGTCATCCTCCCTCAGACCAGGAGTCCAGGCCCCCAGCCCTCCTCCCTCAAGACCCAGCAAGCCAGGTCCTCAGGCCCTGAGTTCTAGCCTCAGTGTCATACCCCCTCAAAACCTCGGAGTCCTAACTCAGACCAGGGATCCCAGGCCTCAACCCCCAACCCCTACCTTCGGATTCAGGAATTCCAGCGCCCAACCCCCATTTCCCCGAGATCCAAGTGCAGGGGTCACCCGCCACCCCTCAGCGCGCAGACTCTTCTAGCTACCTGGGGACGCCGACCGGTGCGGGAAACCGGGAGATGGGGAGGGGCACCGGAATCCCGGGTCCACTTCAGAGCGCTCAGGTGTGGCTACCTCCGCGGTCCAGCGCGGGGCGGGGCCACGTCGCGTCGCCGAGAGGGAGGCCGGCTCTGATGTCAGCCAGCACCTGCCCGACTTGGGAAGTGGGCGGGTCGTGGAGCGGCCGGGCTCCCGACAGAGGGTGGGAGGAGGCGGGGGATGAGCGCATTGCCAGGTGGGCGGCGGCAGCACCGCCAGGGGCCCCTCCCTCTGGAGAGCAGAAGGTCAAAGACCTGGGGCGGGCGGGGAAGTCTGAGGACGCTGGGGTTCGAATCTTCTCAAGCTTTCTGGGTTTCAGTTCTGCTCTGAATTTCAGCCAATGAAATAAGTAAGACCATGCGGAGTAAAGTGTTCAACCAAGCAAACAATGCCTCCGGCCGTCATGTAATTTCTCTGAGCCCGAGTTCATTTGCCCACCCCTGAAAATGGAACAATGCAAGCCTGAAGAGTCCGAGGGGAGTCAAAAAGAAAGACAAAATGTGATTCTGGTCCCTTGGACTTCAGTCTCTCCAGCGTGAAATGAGGACTGACTACATTGTGATAAGGGCACCTGCTATGTGCCGCGTGTTTTTCTGTTCTTAGAACAGGTCTCTCTCTAGTTAATTCAAGGATCACAACCAACAAGACAAGGGCGAGCAATATCTTCATCTTTCCGATGGGGAAACTGAGGCACGGAGAGACAAAGTAACATGAATCAGGTTATATGTGTGAGTGAGAGAGAGCGAGCTGGGATTCAAGGTCAGGTTTGTCGCCAATCTAAAGTGGAGAGTTGGAAATAACAGGTCATAAGTCCTCAAAGATGTCAATTTACTCCTCCCAGCAGGTACTACTCTGACCCAGCTTTACTGTCCTCCTTAGGAGACGACCTAGGAGAGGGATTTAAAAGGTCCAAGTATCAGCCTACAATTGGTCTCCCAAGTGCTATTCTCCAATCGGTTGCCCTGCGGTCACCACCTCGGTCTAATCGCAGGTCTTTCCTCTCTGTAAAATGGGTGCAATATAACCACCTCGAGTTAATAGAATTAAAGTATTTAGCTATAAGAATAAAAGCGCGCAAGTACATTGTAGGTGCTCAAACAAGCCTTTCCCCACCGCTCGGCCCCAGCCCGCCAAGACCCCTCTCCCTGGCCGGCAATTTTTACAAATGAAAAGTGACGCTGTCATCCGGGGGGGCGGAGGACAGAAGGCAATGACTCAGGTATTAAAGCGTCCAAGGTCCCAAAGCGAACTTCAGTTTCTCCATCTGCGGAATAGGCCCGGGCAGCCCGCGAGGACCTGGACCCGGCTCGCACACGGTGGGAACCCGAGTTGGGGGCAGTGTAGACGCCCCGGCCCCCCACCGTCGTCACGCTGCGAGTCCGAGGTAGGGGGTCCGCGACGCCGCCCCTCCCCCACCGCCTGCAGCGGCCTCCGGTGCTCGGATGGAAGCCCCCAGGCTCCAGCCTCCTCGGGCCCCTTGGCGCTCCGCCGCCCCCCGCGAGCAGCCTGCCCCCGGCACTCACCGGCTTGCAGGGCCGTCCCGAGGCTTCGGCCTGAGGAGAAAGAGGGGCGGGCCCGCTAGGAAAGCCCCGCCCATACGAGCGCAGCAGCGACCATTCGGCGGCCGCTGCGGCAAGCTATGGCCACGCCCCTGTGGGAACGCGTCCGCCAATCAAGAGGAGCGGCTGGAGGGCGAGGCCAATCAGAAGTTGCCGGAGGGAGACCGCCGTGGGAAAAGCAGGGGGCGGGAACTCCGGGCTAGGCGGTGCGGTCGTGGGCGGGACTCGGGGTCTGATGGGCAGCGGGAGCCACCAATGGTGAGTCGCGGGGGGCAGCCGGAGGCGGGAGGCCCAAAGGGCTGGGTGAAAGGACCGCTTTGTGCGCGCAGCCTGAATGGGGACCTTTGTGAGGGCCGGCGTGGGGGGGGCCGACTGGAGGCCGGAATGCCTGGGTCCCTCGGGAACCGACCGGCCGGAGAGACGGGAGAGAATTCACTTTTGTCGAACTGCGACCGCGTACCAGGCACTCTCCCAGGCTCTCTCACCCGGCGGGTGTGGGCGATACCTCAGTGAGAACAACGATCACTTACCGAGGGCTCTGGGATGCCAGGAGCTGTGCTTAGCGCTTTACCTGCATGAGCTCATTTAATCCTTACATCTGCCCCCTTGGAAATGATGCGTTAAGATCTTCATCTTCCAGATGAGGTAAACCCAAACTGAGAAAGAGGATGTTAATTGCCCAAAGTCAAAGTGCTGGCCAGTAACAAAGTAGGGACACGAATTCCGCCAAACCTGACTCAGAACGTGTGCTGGTAACCACCATGTTCCCGCCCAAACGTCCCCGATGTACAGACGGGTAAACTGAGGCTCAGGAACGCTAGGCGGCTTCCCAAGCTAGTGTCTCTGTCTGAGGCTGGCCCGTTGCTGGTGAATCTCTCACCACCCGTGTTTGCTCTGCGCCCAGGTTTTACAGTTGTACACTGGGACTCTGGGAGGGGTGGGCAGCTAGAGGGTGGTAAGGGAGGTGGGGGTGCAGCTGCCAGAAACCCCGCCCCAGCCAGCCTGCCAGCCTGGCTCTGTGGCTCAACAGCTGTGTGGGCCAGGGCTAGTTGCTGGTCTTGGAATGGCGGGTGGGGGTACTATTTTTCTTTCTTAAAAATTTTTTTAAAAGGAAAGGTGCAGAAAGGAATGAAGGTGAGTAAGCAGGCAGACAGGAAGAGAGAGGAGGAAGAAATACTTTATTTTATTTAGTAGTTCATCTGGTTGTTTCCCTGGCTCTTGAACCCAGGACCTTCTGATGTATGTGGATTGCACCCAATGGACTAAACCTCTAGGTCACCAGGGCCCATTCCATTTATTTCTACATCTGTAACAGGGAGATGATGATCTCTCCACTCTGCCCGCCCTTCCCCTCGCCATACACACACAGTTTACCGCCAAAGGGATCCCGTCAAGTTCTGTCAGACCATGTGGCTCCTCTATTCAGATCTTTCAAGCCTCCACCTCGGAGGAAAAGCCAAAGTCCTGCAGTGTAGCACTCTGTCCCATCAGAACTCATCTCCCACCATCTCCTCCTCATTTGGATCCAGCCAAGCTGGACTTCTGGCAAGATCCTGCCACAGGGCCCTGGCATGTGCTATTCCCCCCAACCTCACAATGCTTTCCTCCAGGTTTTTCCTTGACTGCCTCCCTCTCACATGCTCAGGTTGGCTCCCAGGAGTCCTCTCCTTATCACTCTCTCTCTCTCTTGCTCCTTCTCTATTTTTCTTCATCACCTTAATAATGTTTGGGGTTTTACTCATCTGTTTCTCATGCCTCCCCACTAGACTCTAAGCCCCACAAAAGCAAGGATCTTTGTTTTGTTCAGGGGTGAGCCCTCAGGGTCTGGCACACAATAGGTCCTCAATAAGTGTTTGTTAAATGAGTGGTCACAAGACTGTGATGTGAATTACATGATTTAACACGTGCAAAAAGCCTAGAAACTCTGTCATCAGGAAAAAACTAAATCATCAGATAACGAGTATCATTATTGTTGATAATTTGCAAACGGCCTGGTTTTTTTTTCTCTCCAACTTCATGTCTTGAACTTGGTTCCTTGGGCTTTACATGGGCTGCACCTTAGCTGCTGAGCAGCAGGGGTGAGCCCAGACAGGCTTCTGAAAACATGTAGGGAGAGAGATAAGGGAAAGAGGAGGGAGAAAGGGAAGAGAGAAAGAGAAGGGACAGAGAGAGGAGAGGGAGGGAGGGAAAAAGAGAGAGAGAAGACACAGAGAAAGAGATGTGAGCGGGAGGAAGAAAGGAAGGAGAGAAGGAGAGACACTCAAACAAGGGAAAGAAGTCTGAGAAAGGGAGAAGTTTGGGAGGTAAGAAACAAGAGTGGGAGTGCTGGTGCTGGGTGTCGAGGGCAGACTCGAGTGCTAAAACTTTTGTTTGACCATGGCACAGGCAAGCCCTGTGGGCAGGAGGCTTTCTGCTTGGCATGGCCACTGCCCACTTCTTTGCAGATGGGGAAACTGAGTCCCAGGGAGACAGAACCTTTCCAAGGGCAGCCATGGTGATGATACAGCTGAGACATGACTGGATGATGGGATGCAACCCCATGACTTCTCCGTAGCCTCATGCCAGCTCTACGGGGTGGGCACTGTCTATACCCCACCTTACAGGCCAACAACGGGCCCAGACAGAGCTGAGGGCCCTGCTCCTCTGGCCAGAGGGGCCTCCGTGGAAGCCTCCTGTGGTTAGGATTACAGCAGCTTCCAGCTTTGTCCTCTGAATGTACGATGCTTCTGGATCCTCTCAACAGAGGCCTATGAGACTGAATTTTATTATCTCCATTGGCCCCATAGAATGAAAATCCCATGGCCAGAGGCACCCAGAAAGAGTGTAGACTGGGACAGGACAGAATTCAAACAGGAAAGAAAGTTCTGGAATTCACATTCCAACCATCATCTGCCTGGTAACCGGGAATGTTATCACCTCATCCAGGGATGGATCTACCTAGCAACTCGTGATGTCATCATGCCCACCAGGGTTTACGTGGGAGCGGTCACTAGAGACATCGTCATTTATCCTGTTCACTAGGTGGGGGTCACTGATGGCATCACGGAAGACAATAATGAGCTTTTTGGCTGTGGGCCTACTATGAGTGGAAGCCAGTGCTGCGTTCTTTCATGGTTGGCTGATGTTTATCACGTGCTCACTGTGTGTGCCAGGCAGAGTCCCAAGCCCTTTAAATGTGTTCAGTCCCATAATCCTTCCAGTATCTAGGTGGGAGGCGCTAGCATCAGACCCACTTTACAGAAGAGGATAAGGGACCACAGCTAGAAGGTGTCAGATTCAGAACTTGAACTCGGGCAGGATGGCTCGGACCTCAGGCCTTGGGTCACTATATGAATCCCCCAGAGTGACTTGGACCCAGGAAACCAAGTCCAAAAGGACCATCTTCTACCTCAGGGCCCTCCCTGTAGCCTCCATTCACATCTGCTGGAGAGAGTCTTCAGGTTAAAGCCCCATACCCATTCCCTAGACAAGCAAGGCCTGTCTCCCCATCACGTATTCATCTCCTCAGCCCAGGTCCTGGGATGGAACTCATGAAATCGGGAGACACTGATCGCCAAGGGCCTGGGTCCCCAGGGTGCTGCATAAGCCCTAGTGGAGTCTGAGCTCAAAAAAGTGGGGTGGCTGGAAGATCGGGACGGATGTGTAATGGGGAGATGGGAATATGGGGTCATTCTGAGATTCCAGAGGAAGAAGAGGGTGTGGTCTTCTCCTTTGTTTTATTTAAAGGATAGCTGCAGGCAGGAATGAAGATGAGTAGATAGGCCGGCAGGAAGAGAGAGGAAGAAGAAGCATCTTTATTTTTTTATTTAGTTGCTCATCTTGGTCGTTGTCCACCCCTGGAGGTGAACCCAGCTCCTTGGGATGTGTGGGGACTTCACCTGGCCAGAAACGGTGGACCTAACTGCTACTCTCAACGCCTGTCTACCCTGTTATGCAGCATCTGGGTAAATAAAGTGGGAAATTCAGTAGGAGCTGTACTTTAATGTGGAAAAACAAAACATGGGAGCTGACAGGGGAGGAGACAGGAGCGCCAACAAGAGAGAGGTTTTGAGGATAAGTGTGTGGGAGGATTTTTGAGTGAGGAAAAAAGAGTGAGGAAGCAGCTTTCATGTCTGGTGGGGGTTTACCCGGCCAAGTCTTAACGGAGAAAAAGAAAAAGACAAAGTGCATGAGAAGTTCCCCTGTGGGTCCTGCCTGGGCAAGTTCTCTGTGGAAGAGATTTCAATGGTTCTAGTGTTTTCTTTTTGCTCTCTGGGCCTTGATGCCGAGCTGTAGCTGGCAGCCTCCTGTGGGCTGAGATGGGCAGCAGGCATAACACTATTACAGCAGCTATGCATTGAGTACCTGCTATGTGCCAGGCGTGTTCTAGACCAGGGCTCATTAAACTTTTTCTGTAAAAGGCTAAACAGGAAATATTTTCAGTTTTGGTGGCCAGATGTCTCTGTCGTAACGCCTCCAATTTGCCCTGGGAGCAGACAGGCAGTCAGAGACACTGTGTGACTGAATGGGTGCTGTGGTGTTTCAGTAAAACTTTATTAACACAAACAGGAAGTGGGAGGTTTTGGCTGTGGGCACTAGTTTGAAGACCCTGACTCAGGATGCGGAGAAGACTGAGGGAACAAAGGCATAATCAGAAACTCAGTGATTCAACTACTCCCACCCTGTGGACAGGGATAAACAGTATATTCACACCCAAGTTAGATTCTGTCCCTCCTCTGCTCAGGTTCCAGCCTGGCTCCTGTCTTACTCAGAGGTAAAGCAAAGTCCTATACTCTCCAGCCCCCTTTTCTCTCCTCTGCCTTCACCTCTTACCTTTCCTTTCTCACTCAGCTCCAGCCACACTGGCTTCCTCACTACTGCTCAAACATAATAGGTTCAGTTGTGCCCCAGGACCTTTGCACATACCATTCTCTCTACTGGAATACTCTTCCCCTAGATGATCACTTTACCCTTCATTTCTTCCAATCTTTGCTCCCCTGTAAGACCTTCTCTGTGCATCTTTCCGCTGGACTCCTGATACTTCTCTCCCTGCTTTGATTTATTTTACCACGGCATGCCTCATCTTCCAGCTGAGAATCATTTACTGATTACATTTATTGTTGATTGTCTGATGCACCCAACTAGAATGTCAGCTCCATATAGGTGGGGATTTGTGTCTGTCTTGTCCCCTTTTGTATTCCCAGTGCCTCCAACAGAGCCTGGTACATGGTAGATACTCAACAAATAATACTTGTTAAAGGAATGAATGCCTTTGGGGTAGACACAGACCGAGCAAGTCAACACATAATCATAGTACAATGGCTAGTCAGATAGGTGCTATGAAAACAAAATAAAGGAGGGCCAGAGAGGGGAGGTAAATGGGCTTTGATTTTAGGAAGAGGGGTCAGGAAGCCTCCTTGAGGAGCTGACATTTGGAATGGGAAGGCAGTTGATCCTGATGAATAAATAAAGGAATTGATGGATTTGTAACTGATGGAATAAATGAGTAAGTGAATGAGTGTCTAAATGAATGGGTAAATGAGGGAACAAATGACTGATTGAATGGAGGGTGGATAAGTAAGTGAATAAATGGAAAAGACTTGCAATGAATAAATAAAAAAGTGGGAAAATGGATGGAAGAATCAATCAATGCTTAAATGGATGAATGGATAAATGGATGAGGGTTGCTGGATTGACAGGTGAATGAACAGATGGACAGATGAATGAATAAACAGACAGATGGAAGATGGATGGATGAATGGACAGATGGATGGATGGATGGGTGAATAGATGGGTGGACAAATGGTTGGACAGAGGTATGAATTAGTGAATATGGATGGATGGATGGACGGACAGATGGATGGGTACATGGAAGATGGATGGAAGGGACAGACAGATGCATGGATAGATGGGTGGACAGACAGATGGATGGTCTTTCGTAACTACATTCCTTTGCATGCCAACACCTCCTCATAATTACTCCCTTTCCACCGCTTGTCCCCAGAGAATTCCAGGTCAACTTCCCAAAGCCCCCTGGTCTCATGCCACCCCATCCCTTGCACTGCCAGTCTGCTGGCTCTCCTACTGATGTTCTGACTGGAAGAATCTCCCAGCTGACACCTTTGCATCGCTCTAGGGCTTCCTGACTGAGGCAGGTCTGTGTCCCCTGCCTATGGCATGACAAGCTGGCAGCTGGGGTGGGAGGCTTGCAGAGATGTGCTGTGCTGGGTGAAGGGTGAAGCAGCTCTCTGAGCCTGGCTGCAGGAGCAGATGTCTCTGACAGCATTGCTGTCTGTTGAGGGTCCACAGGTTTGAGTGTGGGCAGATGAGGGCAGCGTGGGGCTTGGTGTGTTAGGTGAAAGGTACTACATCTCTTATCTCACCTGGCCCTCAAAATCCTGACTCCAGGCTCAGTGACCCCTCCTTGCTGTGTGATCTTCCTCTTTCTAGGTTTCAGTAAGTAGAGGAATAGCAAGTTCAAAACCCTTCCGGATATTTGCTACCTACTCTGTTCTTTCCTCAGCTGCTGCCCTGATCACCCTGGATTGAATCCTTCTCAGCCTGCTTTACCAGTCTGGATCCCTAGAGGACAAGGATTAGGTCTGACCTATCCCTGAGGCTGGTAAAAAGATCCAGGTAAGACTCATGCTGGGTCACTAGGGCTTCCTAGCACAGGATCTGGACCACAGGATCTCCTATCACAGGAACTGGAGCACTGGATGTCTCAGGGGAAGGCTATTAACTAAGCAAATAAAAGGAAGTATGACTTTTGCTACCCAGTGGACTCCTACTCATACTTCAAAACCCAACTCAAAAGATGCCCCCCATTGGTGGTGGGTGTAGTATGTTATCATTTATTTGATGAAGAGTGAAATGGCATGTCTACATTTATACTGTTTTAAAAATCAAAGTTGCCACAATAATAATATCTATTTTCTTTAATTAAAAAATTCCCTCCACTTAGAAGACGTCTCTGACTCCTGGCTGACTAGATAATAACAGTTAATATTTTTATGATACATGTTGTATTCTAGAAGTCCTCAGTGCTTTCTTTTTCTCATTTTTATTAAGAGAGAGAGAGAGGGAGGGAGGGAGGGAGGGAGGGAGGGAGGGAGGAAGGAAGGAAGGAAGGAAGGAAGGAAGGAAGGAAGGAAGGAAGGAAGGAAGGAAGAGCAGGAAGATTATTTATTTATTTTTATCTTGACTTCTCGCCCCAGCCCTGGATCATGAACCCCGGTCCTTGGGGCTTTAACATGGTCCATATTCCAGCATCTCTGCTGCCCGAGCCATGAGGGTTCACCCTCCCAAGTGCTTTCTTATACATATATATTGAATCATTTAACTTCCAACAAGCCAGTGAAGTCAGGTACTATTGTTTCTCTCCCTTCCATAAATGGGCTATTCTTCTAATGAACAGAATCCCACAAAGGTGATGGGATGTCACTTGTGTGCCAAGGTTAGAAAAGTCTGTGACCTGGTGCAAGCTGGTGGCTCAGGCATTAAGTCTGTGACTGCTGTAGAGTTCACATAAAGCCCAGAGAGGGAGGGGAGCGGCCAAAATCAATAATTATATAAATAAATGAAAAACACTTCTTAATTTTCTCTCTTCCTGCCTGCCTGCTTACCCTCATTCCTACCTGCTTCCTTCCTCTTTTAAAAAATAAAGAAGACTGTGACTCTAGCTGGCTCTCGTGGCTTTGATAAACAAACTGACATTCTGGAGGGGCCCATGTGGCAAGGAACTTGGGTGGCTTCCATCCAACATCCTGCAAGAAGCTGAGTCCTGCTAACACCACTGGGGATGAGCGGGATGCTGGCCCTTCCCTGTCAAACTGAAACCATGCGACGAGGCCCCAGCCCCACCGGCACGTGGATCACAGCCTGTGAGGATGCTGACATAGAGGCTCATTGTGGTTATTTCTAAAATATTATTAAGGTGCACCCTGGAGGCCTAGTGGTTTAAACAAAGCACAATCTACATACATCCCAAGGTCATTGGTTCAGGACCTGGGGAAGAACTGAACTGGGGAGACAACCAAGATGAATAATTGAATAAAATCAACTGCTTCTTCCTCCTCTCTCTTCCTGCCTGCCTGCCTTCATTCCAGCCTGTACCTTCCCTTTAAAAACAAACAAAAATGTAAAAACCATTTTAATTACTTAAAGTGGAAAAAAATCAGACCATCGCCTTCTCCATCACATTTCTCCCTCATCATATTATTCTTTCCAAAACAACAATGCGATGAAAGAAGTGTGCTGTTTCAAGTCACTGTGCTTTTCTTTTCTGTGTTGAGATTGTTCTGACTGGGGACCGTTTCTCCCACAGGAAACATGGATTTGATATGACGGGCCTTAGGCTCAGAGCACATAGCTAAAAGGTGACAGAGCTGGGACTGGAACCCCGACAGTCTGACTCAGGGCTCTGAGGCCAGCATACTTGCTAGAACGTTCAGACACTTCAGTCTTTACAATGTCCACCACAGTCTCCTTCTGCCCACCTAGTCCTGTCCCTGTCAGATGGGGGCACCGCTTCCAGGCATTCCCGCTCCCACTCTGAGCCCCGCAAGCCTGTCCCTCATGCCGCCCTGGATCTGGCCCCACCTGTCACCAGACTGGAAGGTGAGGACTGGGCCTAGTTTGGCATCAGTCCCTGCATTCCTGGCAGAGGAGCCAGCATCCTGGAAATGTGTCTCCCTGAAGGTCGGCCCTTCCGCTGGCAGCATCCTCTGGGGAAGAGAGTGCTCATTACGGCTGCCTTTGGGAGCCTGTGTGTGCTGGCACCATTTTAAATATTTGATACACAGGGACACATTCAAGCCATCCCTCGGCCCTGTGAGGTAGGTGATCGCCAGCACCGCGACAGTCCCGTGGGACAGCTGAAAAAATCGTGGCTGGGAGAATTTAAGGTGTCACCTCAGGTCAAACAGCTAGTGGCAGGGCCAGGATTCCTGCCTGAGGAACCCCTCCACCACTCAGCGTTGGGCCCCTGCGTGAACCCCCAGGGGAGCCATCATGGTCTCTCCAGGTTGTGTGGTCCCCAGTCTTCGCTTAGAAGGGCGCCTCCTCAGGGCGCCCCAGGCCAAAGCTTCCAGCAGAGCCAGCCTGGGTGGGGCCGAGGAAGCTGCGTTTCCACTAGGTCCCAGGTGATCTTGTAAGACGGCCGCAGACGGTTCTCGTTCCTACTCAGATCACAATGCTAAGTCCTACCAGGTAGAGACCCATGTCTGCCTTTCTCTCACCCCCACACGGTTCCCCTCACTCACGCTGCTCCATTCCTACCACCCGCACCTCACCTGGGGGGTGTCCTGCACCTCAACAGTCCCACCTGAGAACCTTTGTCCAGATGGTCCCCTCTGCCTGTTCCTTCCCCGGACATAGCTGTGGCTCACTCCCTCCATTCATTCAGGTCCTTGTTAAAACGTCACTTTGACAATGAACTTTAAACACAACAACCAACCCTGAACCCTTCCACCTGCTCTCTGACAGGACAAGCGTTCCCAGGAAGACACGAGTGATGCCACTTTGTCAAGAACCCATCTAAGAGCTTCACGGAATAACATTTGAACAGGATTCTCAACAAACCTTTGTCTCAATCTTTTCTGACAACACCTTCTGATCCGAGACCCTTTTCTCAGTCTTTTCTGGTAATTGTTTTGACTAATGTCTTGTATGAAAATTTTGATGGATTTCTTAACAGACTCTTTGTCCAGGCAGTTGGTCTCCTCTGGACTCGGAGGAACTGGCTGCAGCCCCAGCCCCATCCTGCCTTCTACAGTCCTTAATATTGGAACCTGCTGCACCCCTGAATACCAGCAATAGAAGCCAATCACCTATTTAAAAAAAATCAACACCAACCAACAGCCCCTTTCTCAGGGCTGGCGCATTCCTTCAGCCTGCTCTAAGCCTCCGATGAGCCCTGTAAGATACTCACAGCAGTTTCTGAGTCATTCCTCCGATGCTTTCTGAGCCAAGAGGCCCCCCAACCTTCTGGAGGACCTAACACTCTCTTGTTTGTTTTTCCACAGCATTTTAACCTTCTAAAACACATTATTTGCTACATTTGTTATTTAATCTGTTTATTTTTACAGCAGGTTGCAGGTAGGAATGAAGGTGAGCAGGTAGGCAGGAAGAAAGAGAAAGGAGGAAGAAGAAGCACTTTATTTACTTTTATTTAGCTGTTCATCTTGGATGTTCTCCTGGCTCCGGGACATGAACCCATGTCCTTGGGACATATGTGAACTGCGCTCAGCCAGAGGTGCTGGACCTAACCACTACTCACCAGGGCACGCCTGTTACTTATTTATCTCTTTGCTCACAGAATATCAGTCTTATGGAGAGTGGTACAATACAGTGATGTATAAGAAGTATATATATTTTGGTCATCATATTAGTGATGAATATTTCATCTTCGTCCACAGTTCCTGGCTCACAGCGCCCCAAACTCGTGGACTATCCCAAGTGTTGAGAATGATATAAGGTATCTCTTGTTATGCGACTTTTGGGGACGCACATCAAGTGGGGGCTGGTTGCCAGGAGAATGAATTCTGTGATTAGAAGTTTGGAATTTCCAATCCCACTGCAGACCTTTGGGCAGGAGAGAGGAACTGGAGATGGAGTCAGTAACCAATGGCCAGTGAGCTCACCCATCACGCCTATGTAATGAAGCCTCCGTAAGAACCCAAAATGAAGGGGCTCCAGAAAACCTGCAGGTTGGTGAGCAGTGGAGATGTGGGGAGAATGGCACACCTAGAGAAGGTTTGGAGCGCCATACCTTATCCCCACACTCTTAACCTGCACGACTCTTCCGTCTGGCTGTTCCTAAGTTCTACCCTTTAAAATGCATTGATCTAGATAGTAACAGGTTTCCTGAGTTAGACGAGCCGCTCAGCAAACTAATCAAACTCGAGGAGGGGTCCTGGGAACCTCTGATCAGTTGGTCAGGAGCACAGGTAACTAACTGTAGCTTATGACTGGCATCTGAAGAGGAGGGCGGTCTACGGAGACGGAGCCTCTTACCAGCGGAATCAGAATCTACATTCAGGTAACAGGGTCAGAATGAATCTGAAATGAGTTAAATTCCTGGACACTGCTGGTGTCTGGGAGTTGCTTGTTGGTGCTGAGAAGCCTCTACACATATTCCCAAGTTGGGAATTGGGTCCCAGAACCCAAAACCTTGGGGAGCCCACTTGATCGTTCTGTCCCCAGCACCAAGGACAGCTCCTGGCACTTAATAAGCGGTGGGGAACTAAGGAAAGTGAAATAAACCCTGTGAGAAAGTCTGCTTCCAGCCACACCTGGGTGGAGTAGTGGTTGGGTCAATCACCTTCAAAGGAGTGCAGTCCACCTATCCCTGGGTTCGAGTCTCTCGTTGTGGGGTTAGCAGCTAGTGTGAACAACTAAATAAAAATAAATGGGGGTGATTCTTCCTCCTCTCTCTTCCTGTCTACTTGTCTTCACTCCTTTGAAAAAAAAGTCTGGTCCCAGGTGACAGGGCATGTTGACTCTGTCCATACTTTTATATGCTGTGGGCATTTTCTAAAGCAACAACAGTTACCTTATCATCTAAGTAAAATGATTTTAATTACACCAGGTGAAAAAAGTTCAAACAAAAGGGTAACAGTTCCCTTGACAAATATCCTCCATTCCTTATCCCCAGCCACATGTACCCCTGATAATATTTCGATGTGGCATCTTCCAAAACCAGATACCATTTTCTTACTTCAGGGGTCAGTCAGTAATGGTCTTCAAACCATATCTGGCCCTATGCTTGTGTTTGTGGATAAAGTTTTATTGGCACACAGTCATGAGCATTGCTTTCTATGGTGGCTACATCTGCTCTTATGGCCACGAGCAAAGTTGCGAAGTTGTGATGGAGACTATATGATACTCAAAGCTGAAAATATTTACTACTTGAGACTCTGCAGAAAAATTGCCAATGTTTGATTTATAGAGAGTGATAAATAACTGAAAAATACTCCTCATGACTTCTTGAGTTTAAGAAATAAAATAATGCCATGACCTGGTGCTTCAGGTAGTTAAGTCTAGCCCTTTGGAGGTACAGTCCATGTAAAGCCCAAGGACCCAGATTCACAATGCCTGGCTAGGGAAACAACTCAATAATTTTTTACGAAATGCTTCTTTCTCTCTGCCTATTCACCTTCATTCCTGCCTGCACCTTCTTTTAAAAAAGGATAATACTTGATATCTTCAACGTGCTTTTATTACTTAACACTATGTCTTGGGGGACTTTCTGGGGCTCCCAATCTAAAGTCACTGCAATCTTTTTCATGGCTGTGTAATATTCCATGATCAACCTGTACTGTCCTTGCTTTACTTAATGACATTCTGATACATGAATTGTTAGGCAGTTTTATTATTGTGTGAACATTATAGAGTGTAATTACACAAACCTAAGTGGTATTGCCTACTACACACATAGGCTGTATCCCAAGACCACCATCAGGCGTGCAGCCTGTCTTTGACCAAAAGGTCGTTATCTGGAGCACAACTATACTCCCCTCCCATTACTGAAGCTTAGAGGTTTTGCATTTTTCACTGTGACAAACAACAATCTTGTGAACATCCTGCTTCCTGCTTCCTTGTGCACATAGTGACAGAGCTGGGTCACAGAGCTGTCAAGATTTTAATGGACATTGCCCAACTACCACCCACAACAATACAATACTGTTTTCCTTTTTAGGAAAGAAAATAAGAAACCAATCCAGCCAGGTACTTATTACACAGCTGCTCTGCAAAAGGCTCCACTCCTTGAGGTCACTCACCTATCATTTCCTAACCCCAGGACATGCCAAGGACTTTCTCAGCCCTTTGTGCGGGCTGTTCCCGCCTCCGCCCTTCTCTGTCTGATGACATGCTGCTGAGGTCTCTACATCTGCCCTAGAGCATTCAGTGGAACTTCGTGACCCGAGCCATGCACTTCTCCTCTGTCCTAGGGATCCTATCTCCAAGGAGGTCCCCAAGGCAAGTGTGCACGGGAGGAGACATGGGGTCTGTTTCCTGGGGAGTGAAAGGGAACGGATCCCCCCTCCCCATGGTGTTCTAGAATCAGTAACTGTATCTGTAGTGAGGGCTGGTCTGTTGGGTTTGTATCTCCCCAAGGACGCATAAGTTTTAAACGAGTTTCTCCATGGGGTCCCGGGAGGAAACAGGAGCCAGACTGAGGATTAAAAAGGAAAAAGAACAAAGACAGATAAGGATGTGGACACCTGAGAGAGGGACAGGAACTGAAAGTCAGACACAGCTCCAGGCGCCCGGCTCCAACCCTGCTGAGGGTCCGTCACAAGAGTCATCTCTTCTCCAGCATCTCTCCCCCATCCTCCAGTCTGTCCCTTGGGCTCCCACCCGTGTCGCTGTCACACCATTAAAGCCCAAGTTCACTGCCTGAAACTGTGTCCATGACTGTGTCTCTAACAAGAGCAGGAGCATTTGAGGGTGGGGAAACCATGCCTTGCCTCAGTTTCCCTCATCTGAAAAGGGGAAAATTGATCAAAGTAGTTACCGTATGTGGAGCAATACTTATTGGAGGATTTAACTGATCGATTCCTGTCCTCCACCTCACCAGAGCACTCAGTAACTGCTGACGGCTATTCTTTTCATTGCCAATATCATCATCCTTATTGAGATTGGCCTCAGGACACTGGGCAAGTCCTCCTTCCCATGCCTCCTCCTTCAAGAAGCCTTCCAAGATTTCTAGAAAGACACTCAGCTGGCACCTGTGTCTCCTCCATTATAGCCTTGCCCCCAGGTGTGGGCACTGCCTACTCACCTGTCTGCCTCCTTGGCTGGTCCTCAAGGGCAGAGACCAAGGTTGATTCGCCTCCAGTTCCTTAGGGCCCAGCATAGTGGTTGGTGTCCCTCAGGCCTCCAGCACCATCTGCCCACCTGAATGGAATGTAACCTGGGAGGGCAGATAAGGCAGGTGTATAATTAACGAATATATGGCAGGTTATATACAATAATAGCCTGGTGACAGGAGAGAAATCATGCGTCCAGAGAGTGCCCTTTTGGTTTCAAGACACCTCCTGCCCCCTCTCCCTTCCACTCCTCTGTGTGTTCCTTGTACGTCAGCCTCCAGGTGGCACACCTGTCTCAGGACCCAGGACCCAGCCCAGACAGGACCCTGTTCTTGGATTGCCTTTCCTCCTCCTCTTCCCTTCCCTCCCTTGTTACAGCAGGTGATGGAGATGAAAACACACAGCACCACCTGACACTTGAGAGCATGCCTCCGCTGCCCCAGCCCTGTGACCCTCACCTCTGTCCTGTGTCCCACTGAAATCGATGAAGCCTCCGGACTCCTCCACAATATAGCTCTCGTTTTCAAAACTTAAGGCTTATTGTGGTCTAATTTACAGACAAATGCATAATCGTATATCATTTTCTCATAAGAGGTAAAATCTACCCCTTCCAGCTCGGGTCTACATTAATGTCGATGACAGAGTCAGCGAGCCCGACATGTCTTCAAGCCCCTTCGTCGTACCAGTTCCCTGCGTTTTTGGACAGTCCCTCACCTAGTAATGTGCCCTAAAGATTTCTCTGTGTCAATACATTCATGTCTTTCCCATGAAAAACAAAACCCCCAAATGACGGGACAGACTTCTGTCCCTGTTTATTTGAAATTTTTGTGATTCTTTAACATTTCCCCCCTGATTTTATTTTTTAATGAATTTTGTGGCAGGGGCATTGCATCCTAATGCGACAGAGGTGTCAGGTGGGCATCACGGTAAATCCACACGTGTGTCTATTACATGAAGTTCACCCCACCAGTCCAGCTCTTCTGACTGGTTCACTGCTGACAGGTCGGTGGACCTTAGATGGTTTCCAGTGTTTTGCTTGGGCAGCAGGAAGGAAGAGAGAGGAGGAAGCAGCACTTTATTTAATGGTTCCCCACTGGTCCCAGACAGAGAACCCAGCTTCTCAGGCTGTACGTGGACTGCCCTCTAGGTATGGGTTTAACTCCTGAGCCACCAGAAGACACCAAGTTCCCTAATATTTTATTACAAGACATTCCAAGCCAATAGCAATATTGGAAAAAGAAAAAAAGTGTCCACTGAACACAAGACTAGCCAAGCGCTAACTTCTACCTGCCATTGTTGTCATTTTTCTGTATTTATTTTATCGTAAGTGTATCATTTACCTTGGCTGGTTTGGAACCAGGGACAAGTCTGGCAATGCCCTGAAGCAGACATTTTTGTTGTTACATTTTGTTGTTAATCTTTTTTTTTTTTTTTTTTTAAATGGAAAGGTGTGGGCAGGAATGAAGACAGTAGAAGGCAAGCAGTCAGGAAGAGAGGAGGAAGAAGCATTCATTTTATTCTTTTCTTTAGTTGTTCACACAGGCTGCTTCCCCGGGTCCAGAACCGGAGCCCAGGGGTAGATGTGTGGCCCGTGCTCCTTCGGAGGCAGTTGACTTAACCGCTGCTCCACCAGGGCGCACCTGTTTTTGATCTTTTATTTCACAGGCATAAACTTAACTTGGCAATCCAGCCAGACTTGGAGAAAGCCACAGAAATGTAGAGGGGACAGGATTACAGGGTGTTCTGTACACAGGGGAGAGGGTTCGCTCTCAAGCTACAGAGGAGCAGGCTGGAGGTTAAGGCACAGCACAGGTCACATGTCTCCGATTCGCCGACGGTCTTCCACTCCTGTTCCCAAAGTGCCTGCGCTCTCGCCAAAGACGACGTGCTTCCATTCTCTCTCGTCTCCTCCCTCCCTGCCACCTCAGAAGTCCTGAAGGCTTCGTGCCTTCGGGGATAACAGGGTGAAATTTCGAACTCCCCGAAGAGCAGACTTAGTTCTAAAATCATGCTGCCTAACATGGCGGACACTTAGTCACACGAGGCCGTTTATACTGACATGAATTCGAGTTAAATAAGACTGAGAATTCACTTCTCCGGTCCCATCAGCCTTAGTTCAAGGGCCCACCAGTCACGAGGCTGGTGGCTACCATGTGGCCAGCACATCTTTGCCACATTTCCGCCATCATGGGATGTTCTAGAAGTTTCTACAGGGCAGCCAACCTGTCTGCTGCAATAGCGGTCACTTTCCTAAGATCTGTTATAGGCCAGATAACAGCTTTCTCACTATGGGGGGCAGAAGGAGCAAGAAACAAAGGAAAGTCAAGAATGAGAAAAAGCCATCCCATCGTCATCATAATAACTGTCTGGCACATTGTAAGTGCTCATTATATTAAAAAATATACACATAACGATCATCTAATGAGTATTTACTGAGTACCAGGTACTTTCTTGACTGTATTATCTGACATCGGTTTAGTCTCAGAGAGCTAGAAGGAGCAAGAGGGAAAGAGACTAGAGTCAAACCCTTCTTTTCCAAATGGCGGAGGGATTAACTCAGCGCCATGCGCCTCTGGGGGCAGCCAACTTAGAAGGAGGTCTCCCTGAAACGGGCCAAGCACCGCAGCTAAAGCAGGTCTCCTGACCTTCGCTGACACCGGCAGCTCCCCTCTGATGGAAGGCCCCTCCAGCACCCAGCCACGGGAGTTACGTGACAGGCTCCACTGTCACTGCTTCTGTCCACTCTGCTCCTCTCTGCCCCAAGTTTCTTCCTCCATCCTGTGGTTCCAGCCTCGGGTCAGGCCTCATCCTTTCCTCCTCAGCTCTTACCCCAGCTTTCTCCCAGGCCTCTATGTTCTCCCTTCTGACCTGCCCCCCATGCCCCCACAATGTGGTCTTAGAAAGCCCTTCTATACCCCAAACTGCTTCCCCCTACTGCTTTCTCGGAGACTCCCCAGTGCCCCTAGGACAATATCCCAGCCCCTCGGTTTGGTACTGCTCTTTCTTCTTTGTGTAAGCATTGTTCCGTTTACCCACCTTTCTCCCTCCCTGGTGAACTCCTACTCATCCTGCAACAACCAAATCAAGGGATGCCTTGGTGACCCCGTGGATAAAGCCACTGGACATAGTCCATGTACATCCACGGACCCAGATTCAAACCTGAGGTTGGGTGGACAACCAAGATGAACAAGTAAGTAAATTAAATGTTTCTTTTTCCTCTCTCTCCCTGCCTGCCTACTCACCTTTATTCCTGCCTGCACCTTTCCTTTAAAAAACAACAATAAAAAGATGTGGGTGTCAGGAGTGCTGAAGATGGGTCACCCTGCAGCACAGCGCATGGGTGTCCAGCACCACAGAGCCCAGCAGTTGGTTGTCAGGGAAACATAAATCAAACCAACAACGACCTTACACCTGAGAGGCTGGCTGTCACCCAAAAGTCTGGAAACAATAAATCTTTGCGAGGATGTGGAGAAAAGGGAACACTTTACACTGCTGGGGTGAGGGCACATTCGTGCAGCCCCGATGGAGAACAGTGTGGAGATTCCTCAAAAATCTGAAGATGGAAATCCCCTCTGAGCTCGTCATTCCACTTCTGGGTTTTACCCAAAACACGAAAGCACCCGTCCATAGAGATGTGTGCGCCCCCATGTTTACTGCAGCCCTATTCACACTAGCTGAGAACTGGAAACTACCTGAGTGCCCAGCATCAGATGATGGATGAAGAAGACGTGGTCCATACACACAGTGGACACTGCACAGCCCTGAGAAGAGAGGAAACCCTGTCATGTGAATCCACATGGGTGGATCTAGAGGGCATGATGCGAAGTGAAATAAATTAGAAAAAAAATCATAGATACCAGACAACCTCACTCGTAGGTGGAACGTGAACAGACAAAACAAAGGAACAGACGAAACAAAACCAACCCTTGGACACTTGCAACAGAACTGAGGTGACCCACAGGGAATGGGGCGGCGGGGGCACGTGGTGGCGAAGCCCACGCGACAACAGTGAAGACATTCGGTGATGTGGTGGAGGGCAGGTGTGTTGATGCACGTCTAGGAACGGGGAGGCTGCACATGCGGGGAGCCTACCTTTGCCCACGCTGTCCCTGCACCTGGAACGCCAGCCCCTCCACACACCTGAGCGGAAACTAGCGGGACGGCCATGACGAAGTACCATAAACTGGGGCTTAAACACCACGCGTTTATTGCCTCAATATTCCGCAAACCAGAAGGTCAAGGTGACCCAAGGTGAAGGCATCGGCAGGGCTGGGCTCCCACTGAAATGTCTAGGAGAGACCCCTTCCTGGCGTCTCCTCAGCCGCTGGTAGTTGCCAGAGGTTTACACTCTGAGACACCGCCTTGTCGCTGTGTGTCTCTGGGTCCTCACCAGCATCCTTTGCATAAAGGCACCAGCCACACTGATGCCCCGGCATCTTGACCAGTTCCAGCTGCCAGGAGCTTCTTTCGGAACAGGGTCGCCCTCTGAGCTGCTGGGGGTTAGGGTAGCAGCAAGCGGGCAGGGGACAGACAACCCACCCCGAGCACCCAGCGAGGCCCAGCAAGGAGGAGAAGGGAGCGAGGGTGGAGGCTGCGGCGCTGCCGGCTCAGACGGCGGCGGCCTGGGAAGGCCTGTCACTGTCAGGGACACTCCAGTTGCCACAGCTCTCAGAAGAGAAGCAAAGACGAAATGCCTGGCATGCGTGACATTTCCCCTGGCGTCTCAGAGGTGTTTGCTCTGGTCTGCGGGGGTCCCGCGCTTGTTTCCTGGTCTGGTCGCGGGGAGGAAGAGGGCGCTGCTAAGACTCAGCATGTTTCCACTGCGTCCACAGCTGTGAGCCCCAGACGCAGCTGCCCGGTCAGGGAGAGGCCCGGCCAGGGAGGGGCCAGCAGCTGTGCGCCCGCCCGCCCGCCCGCCCGCCGGAGTTAGAACAGACGCCAGGGCTCCGGCCCATGTGTGCGCTCAGAACCCCCGACCGTGACGCCGGATTAGCAACAGCACAGCCAGCCTCAGGCAAAGCCCTGGGCGTCCCTTCCCGTCAGGGTCACGCTGTCCTCAGGCTGACACGCTGCCTCGGCTTCTGCGGGCCTGGGGGCGGACCCCCCACCTCCCCGCCCCGCAGGCGGAAGGACCTTCCGTTCGGCCCCTGGATGGCATTCACCTCCCGGTCTGCGCTCACCCACTGTGAAGGCGCCTGCGTAGCTTCCTGCTACATTCGGGAGCGGGGAACATTCTAGTACACAGCAGATAACTGCTTTCCGTAAGGCACCAGGTAGTAAATGCTTTCAGTTTTGTGGGCCCCATCTGACCTCTGTCACCCGTTCTTTTTTTCATTTGTTTGTCAAGGACAGGTGCGGGCAGGAATGAGGAAGAGCAGGCAGGCAGAGAGAGGAGGAAGAAGCACTGATTTAGTTAAGCACTGTTATTTAGCATTATTACTGTTAGCATCATAAGCATTACTACTAAGCATTATCAATGTGTTATTTAAGCATTTATTTATGTGTGTAAATAAGGAAGCTCGTTACATCCACACACATATGTATATATGTATACATGCAAAAAGCATTCTGAGCTCTGGACACGGACCGGCCACAGACCGTTTGGTGCCCGCGGTACTTGCCCAGGCTGTCGCAGCGCGTGGACTGGCCAACGTGTGAACATACTGTCTTCACCTCTTTTGAGAGCAAATGTTTGTCATAGCGGTTTACTCTGATGAAAGGAAATTCAGCAAGCAGGTTAGATAACCTGTCTACATGCATTATTTAAAAAATCAATTAACTATCCAATAAAGTGAAAGTGACTTATAATAAAGAAACACGAATTCTAAAAAGCACATGTTGAGGCTGGAAACAAAGCTCCCTTTATTTTCTCCTCCTGAGCACGTGGGAAGGGTTACTTCTGGTCACATGATTTGCCGGGGCCAATGAAGTGAGTGAGTGAGAGGGGCCTATCATTTGCGGGTGGGGTCAATGAAGTGAGGGTGGGTCTATAATTTGGGGGCTGGGCCAATGAAATGGGGTGCCCTGTCCTTGGGGGAAGGGCCAATGAAATAGGGGCGTGGCCTATCCTTTGGAGGCAGGGCCAATGAAGTGGGGTAGCCTATCCCTTGGGGATGGGGCCAATGGATAGAGGGAGTAACCTATCCCTTGGGGTGGAGCCAATTATGTGGGGCGAGGCCTATCCTTTGGGGGCGGGGCCAATGAAGTTGGGGTGTGTGGCCTATCCTTTGGGGGCGGGTGGTGTCCAGGCTGCTGCTTCCTCCACCTCAGTTCTGTCATCGATGTCCCCAAGGGTGGCTATCTTGTCAACCTGGGCTCAGTAGGGAGGACTGAGGCTGTGGAGGCAGCGTCCTCCGAATATCCCGCTGGTTGTTTCCGTGAGAGAGAAGCATCTGTTTGTTACGTCCTGACTCAGAGTCGGGGTGTGTTTGTTACCTAGCCTCACGATTTCCTGACTGCTACCGGCAAGATCCCTCAGATCAGCGATGTTCATAGAGAACGACCGTGTCACTCAAGGGACTTGACAACGTCCGGAGACAATGTCGCTTGCTGGTACGGCTTGAATGCTTGCGTGTCCCCATCCCTCATCCCCGCATCATAGGTTGAGATCCTGACCCCCAAGGTGATGCTGTGGCCCGGGGGTTTGAGAACCGACTAAGTCAGGAAGGTGGATGGGGTCTCGTGTCCACCCACATGCTGGCCCCACTGCAGAGCATCCTCAGGCCCGGACGTCGGCGGTGCCCAGGCGCGGAGAACTTCTACCCCAAAGCCTTCTTCCTGAACTAGACCCATGAACCCGTAGCATCAGCCAAATCCGAAAGCACATTAGGAAAGTGGAGTGTGGGTCAGCACCTGCGCTGGAGCCGCACCCCCGGGAGCTGCGTGCTCACTGAAGTTTGAGAAGCACGACGTCAGGCTGCATCATGGAGCCGCGCTCGTGTAATACAGGCAGCGTGAAAACTGGCTACAAACCCGGCCTGACGTGAGCCAGGTTTCACCAACCCAAATCCCACAAGTGACTTTGCTGTCAGATGCAGGGTTTCCAGGACGGCAGCCCACCCTCACCTGGGCTCTCAGCTCTGTGAAAACACAGCCGTGTCTCCTGGTACCAGCAGCTGTGAACCTGGGACAGTGAGTGTGACCTCAGACTGAGCAAGAAATATTTCGTGTTCATGTGTAAAACAGAGTTAGGTCCCAGGCTTGGATAATTATAAATGGCATTTTTGTCCACCCAAATCATCTTCCCCAACCCCCAGGGGGGCCGCCACCAGGGTCTAACTCGGTGACGGTCCTGCTCACGTCCACGAGGCCAGGATTCTAACACTTCACTCATGCCTTTCAGGGACGAGCACGTGTCCTGATCACTCGTGGCTTCAAGTCACACACATTTGGGGCAAGTTGTTATTGCTCAGGCAGCTGAGACGCAGGCATGCAGAACACAGAACAACGAAGGATTCGGGTTCAAGACCTGGAAGCACCAAAATAAATAACTAAAGAATAAAGATGCTTCTTCCACTCTTCCTCCTTCCCTTCTGCCTGCCTGCCTTCCTCTTAAAAAATAAAAAGAAAGAAAAGAACTTTTCAGATCTACAATCTTAGCAACTTTCAAACATACAGCACGTATGATGAACTAGTTACCCTGCGGTACATAGATCCCGGCAATTTATTGATTTTATAACCGGAAGTTTGTACCTTTCACCCATCGTACCCACCCTGACCCCTGCCTCTGGCAACCACCGATCTGTGTTCTGGATCTATGACCTCGGTGTGTGCTTTTCTAGATCACACATGTGAGCTCATATGCGCTTTCTCTGGCTTGTTTCACTTAGCACAGTGCCCTCAAAATTAATCCTCCTGGGGCAGATGGCAAGATCCTTAGTCATCTCTGCAAGTCGTGTTTGCCATGTAAGGTCACAGAGTCATAGCTTCTGGAGATTAGATCATGGACACCGCCCAGCCTGCTCATCTCACTTCCCCCTCAATGAGGGGCAGATCTATCCTTCCAGAAGCTCAGCCTGAAATCCTGTGGGTTATCCCAGATGCCTCGATTCCTTTCATGTCTCCGTCCAGGTCCAGCTTGTCAGTGCATTCCATGGTCCCTGCCTCGCGATATGTTCCTCATCCCACCACTCCTCATGACCACCCTGGTCCAAGCCAGCATCACCTCCTAGTCCCTCTTTTGCCTCCTCCCTGGGCACCTCCACTTTCATCCCTGGTCTCCCCACCACCTCTTCCCCTGTAGCCTGCACTCTGCAGTCCTGTTAGGTCATCCCTCTGAAACGAAATATCTGGACTAAATATCTGTGTCCCTCCAACACACACCTGCCGAAGGTCTAAGGGTGGATGGATGGGTGGATGGATGAATTTGGAAAACGCTTCTTCTCTGCTCCTGGAACTTGGATGGAGGCTGGGTTCTGGAGACTCAGGTGGCCCAGATAAGGCTCTGGCCCTGGGGAGGGTTCGCAACGACTGGGAGCAGGGAGAGCTGGTGCCCTCGGGGAGGGGGGGAGGGGGGCGGGGGGAAACACCACCAGACAGCCTGATAAGGATTGTGTGCCCGAGAAGAGTCCAGAGGTTGGAGGGCAGACAAAGCTTAAGAAAATATATTTGCCTCTTTTTCAATTCTAAGATGAGGACCTGTGGGCCCGTTGTCTCTTTCCCTAAGGTTTTGCTGGGACACGATAGCACCCGGTCGCAGACGTCCTGTGCCTGCTTCTGAGCAAGCAGAGCTGAGTCATTGTCACAGAGGCCCTATGTCTTGAAGAGTCAGAAATACTTTTTATCTGGTTGTGTATAGAAAAGGTTGCTAATCTCTGCCCTCATGTTAAAAGCTGACATTTTCTGACTGTTTCTTATACAAACATTAACACACATTTTGTGATGTAATCTTTGAAGATTGTGACTGTCCTGTGTTTCGGGATGAGGAAACAGAGGTTCAGAGAGGTGAGGCAATTTTCCCAAGGCCACACAGCGAGGGAGGCTGAAAGGGGCAGGGAGCAGAACACACCCAGTTTGCACCCTGCTCTTTCACTTAGTCATTTGTCTTGAATGAAGAGGCTTCCACCTGCCACATGATGACACAGCCTCCTTTAGCTGAGAGTCCCCTCCTGGTGAGCACTTGAGTTATTTCCTCCCTTCTCTACATTGTGCTGAGCAGTCCTAGAAGATCCTTGAGCTTAATTAACTCTTTGAGAGTGTGAGCTGACAGCTACATTCCTAGGAGGGAGCTGGGTCAAAGGGTACGTGCCAGGCTGTGACTTCAGCCTGGATTTGACTTTTACTAGGCTGGTGGGGAAGGAGAAAATGGGGAGGCATCCAGCAGAGGAAACTACGTGGACAAGACTAAGAGCTGGAGAGCTGGCTTCCCCCAGGACTTCAGCCTGTCCAGCCCCCCAGACCCAGAGGGCCCCATATTCCCCTCCAGAGCCTATGTTTTTCTCTTTCACACATCTCTGTCCCTGGCTCAGAGGACCTCCCTTCCCTTTCTGTTTTAATAACCCAGATATGGAAGATTACCCTGTCATCTTCAGTTCCATAAAACTTAACAAAAATAGCCCACGCTTATATAGCACTTGCTGGATACTGTTTATACATTTGTCCTCTTTCTATGTTATTTAGTCCTGGGGACACCCTGCCATGTAGGAGTACCCGTAAACCCATTTTATGGATGAGGCAAAGAGAGGTGATGCCATTTGCCTGAGGCCTCCCCATCATCTGCAGCAGAGCCAGATCCAAGCCCAAGCCATCTGACCCTGCTGAACCCTGAACCACCACTGGCTCCCACGCAAGCCGGGCCTGGTTTGGTTTCTGGTTCATTTTCTCTGTTTTATCCTTTCCACCTACTTCTTTTCCTTCCCCGGGAAAGACACCATTCTGCTGTGCTTGGTGCGTATCCTGATAGGTTGGGAGGTGAACTTACACGTAGTGTTTTTGGTTTGGTGTATGTTTTTTTAAAAG